>JAOTQE010002348.1:0-11381 GCA_025631205.1 Nesometra sesokonis
AAAATACTGTTTAAAATTTAATTATTATTTTATAAGTAATAGTAAAGAGAGTGCCGAGCAGGATCTCCTGTAATTTCCCACGGAGAATTATAAAATAAATATTCCAATTATTAGAGTAATTTCCAATTTATGTACAATATAATATTGTGAGTGTCACGACATGTCGTCAGTGACACGACATTGTGAGTGACACGACAGAACTTTCACTGTTGATTCTGGCTTAACGTTGTGCAAGTTAGACAAAGTGACTATATGTAAAATAATATATAAGACAACTCTATTTGCTCCTGTATTTGGATAATTTATATTTTTTAAATACACAGCTCTAGAAAACTTTTTATACTAAAAACGTGAGTGACACGACAATCATTTTTGAAAATTTCAAAGCCCTCCTTTTTTTTCTAAAATCGACTTCTGGCCATAAATAATGCTATTCATGAAATAAATACAGGATTAAGTTTGTATCTTGAAAAAAATAATATTTCATTAAAACACTTTATATGTAGATATGCCATATTTGTATTTTAATGAAAAAACCAACATTTTGTAACATTAAATTAACCTTGGACTAAATTCACTGTATTTCGAGATATATTAAATTATTTTACGTAATTTCAATGGAAATATATGCTAAAATACACTTAGTTTCTAAAACTAATGAGGCCTAATGATTTATTGCATATTTTAATTTTCACCCTTTTGTCCACTTATGTTTGAAAATGGCCATTTCGGACTTTCAGATTTGTTCACTTTTCCAGACAGTGAGTTCAGTTTAGAGAAAGTGAAGTTTACCAATGTTTACAAGGTTATATATTTGTTTCATGATGTTTTGACTTTCTAAACAAGCCTGGTTTACAGAGCCGCCGGAGCCGGTCCGGCAGGTCCGGCTTTCGCCGGACCACTTTTTGGCCAATGCAAAAAATAAAATTAAAAGAATAAAATTAACAAAAATAAAAAAATAAAATAATAAATAGAAAAAGAAAAATTAAAACCATCATCAAAACAAGACAAGGAATCTCATAAAAATAATCTTCAAAATAATTTGTAATTATTATAGTTCTAACTAACCGCGATATTCTTATGTCGTCAATCACACAAAAACTGCCTGTGGCATTTAGAGACCTTGAATTTTAAAATTTTCTTACCTCACCCCCAACCATGGTGGGGCTCAGGTAAAATTGGACTCTCTAGCCGGACCACTTCAAAATTGCTTCTGGCAGCTCTGGTTTATCATGGAATTGTGTTATTAACAAATTATCTCATTTTGTACAAAGTTGTATTATTATGTCTCTAACCATCACCTTAATATTAATGAGGTGGTTATAAATATCTACTGCAGACAATGGCAGTGGATGACCTAATCCTAAGAACTATTACATAATTTGTTTCGTTAGATATTACCATGGCAGAGCTTACAGTTAATGCAAAATGTGAAACACAAATGCCGTCTGAAATCTCTGTATTTTTTCCAGCTCCTTCTTTCATTTCATCTCCAATGATAAACATTTTTTTAGAGTGATTTAACTTCATAAATGATACTGGGGCAGAGGTGTTATTTTTAGAACTATATAATATTTGTATATGAATTAGGTTAAATAATTATTATATGAGATGCTGATTTGCATGTTTATTATCTGATGACTAAAACTAAAAAAAAAATGCACAAAGGTTCTGCAACAGTTTTTTTTTATTTAGCTGCTATCAATGCATTTAATAAGCCTCTTCTTAATTGTAAAACCATATTGTATAATTTTGAAGCATATTATTTATTTATAATGTTTTTTTTCAAATTTAAGATTATTTTTAGCAAACTGTACATTAGTTAATAAATTGTTATTAACACATTTTCCATCCTATATTACATAGCAATTATCTATATTAATCTCAAGTTGTAAACTGTTATTTTATGTGTTATAATGAATGACAAAACGGTTGAATTTACAGAGCAAATATTTTGTGTGTATGTATTTGTCCTCATTATAAATCGAAAATTGGTTTTAAAAAGCAATAATTTGATTGCTTAAACTTGATTATGTTTAGAAGTAATCAGAAAGTTATTAATTTTTTCAGACAATCACAATGCCACGAAAGAGGAGAAGGGATGAAGATGAAAATATTATCTCATCAACGCCGCTTAATTGTGGTAAACGAAGTCGATTAGATTCTGGTTGTAATCTTGAGAACAATAACTCGAGTAAGTACATGATGGACCTTCCTAGATTATATGATTATTGTCTACACCTGTGTCACTTAGTGCCTGTGTTCTTTTTACATAGTATATGGACAGGTTTATTAATAAACCTATGGCCTCCATAATACTCGATGCAACTTTATAATAATAATATTTTTTTTGTTATATTATTTTTTTTAACAATAAAATAATAATAATAACAACGACGAAATTGCCCCAAGTTAACTCACTATAAAACTGATAATTTTTAAATGCACCCCTTATGTTATTCCGATAATAGCCTTAACTCATTATGCGAGGTTTATAATATACTATTTTTTATAGTCTTATATTTTTTAAATCTCTCAAACCCAACCATTCAGAAAACCAAATTTCACTTTAAACCAAACCTTTTTAAGTTTCAGAATCTTGAAATAAATATAAATATAGTTAAATTTGACTCTCTAAACTGAACTGTTGAGAAATTTCCAAACAACATGGACAAACCGAAGTGTGGTTGGTTTTGGGTATTGTAAAGATGAATAATCTAACCCCTGTGCATAGTGATGTTTCATTAAAAAAATTAATTGTTTTATATTACATTTAAAATATAAAGAATTATTAAAAAATGTGAATATTTAAATTATTTAATTTAATTTATTTTCAGTTGCACCAAAAAATGCTGTTGCGGCAAAGACATCGGAAATGCCCGTTGCTGCCGACACCCCTGCAAGGACCGGTATCCTAGGCTCAATATTTTCTCCAGTTTATCAATTATTTGGTAAGACTGTGTTTAGTTTATTTAGTTGTGCATACCACATACAAGTCAGAACTTTGATTCTCTATTAGGAACAACTGGTGGCATTTATACCTTGCGTCTATGAGTACATTTTATGACAATACTCTCCCTAGGCCTTTTAAGAATCGTGATACCATGATTCTAGAAACTAAGCACATAATGCCAAAAAGAAATCTTTGGATTGAACAATTTTTAACTCTACTGCAGATTAGGACATTTACACACGCGAAAAAAAAAAGGATCGTGATTCAAAAATAGTTTTTTTTGTGAGCATTCATACACATGAAACATATCACCTGCAACAAATTCACATAATGAAGCGCTCAGCGAATTATCGCAATAATTCTGAAATGTTGCAAAAAGAACTGATTGGATCGCGATCGCGAGAGTTGTTGAAATTTGTTTGTTCACACACATACAAAAAAATGTTTTTCAAATTTTGATTTTTTTCGCAAGTGTGAACTCCCCTTATTTGATAAGGCTATTTTGAATTGGATGTTGGAGAGAACATTGTATATGTAGTGGTTTGATGTATCTAACATACCAATATTTACACAAACTCAAGTATCTAAATAACTAATTTAAAAGTGAAATGATTTAACAAGGATTTCATTCATCTTTTAATACAAAAATAATAAGTACTATTTTTTAAAGTGTTAGTAAGTTAAAAATAATAAAAGTGATAATATTGGGTCTACAAATCACCTGACAGGCCTTTCCATAACCTTTTTATCAACTAGCCAACTGGGCTAGTTGGCTACAGTTTTGAACTAGCCCAGGAGATATTTCACTAGCCCACTATATGTTCATTATTTTTATGTTTGTTATCCTTTAAAATATAAGACTGAGTCTACATAGGTAAACCAGCAGAAATGAAAGGTTAATTGTTTACAACTGTTTCACTCGCATACATTTCATTCAACTTATTCAGGCCTAACAATGTAGCATAGGCCTACCTAGGCCGAATTTATTAACAGTTATATCAAATGGTATACATTTTAAAACTTTAATAGACAGCTGGGCAACTTGGTGAGGTAGGTTAGCTTGCCTGGTATGTTTTGAAGTAGACATTGTACACCATGATAGTACTAAATCGAGCCCTTTCTAATGTCAAGACATTAGGAAGGCAAGAAATCCTGCTTTCCACACCTAGTACCTTTTGGTTTCTAAGCCAATTGGGAAGCATATTACTAAAAAAATAAACCTAGTACTTTTAAATAAAATACTTTTATCTCTTGTAACAGGTATTGGTAGTGACAGTAAGGAAGGGGAAAATGGCATTGAAGGGGACGAAATGAATGATGATGTGTTTGAAGCAGCTCAAGGTCTGCACGCTTGCTGTCCAGCTAGCACGTCAGAGGAAGACCTACCATGTGTAGATGGCCTAACTACAGCGGATATGATCACAGAAACGTATGCAGAGGATCTCAAAGACACATCATACAGAGGTATGTTTATCCCATCTAATTTTGTGTGGTGCAATGCTGTACTCCTCGTTCATTTTTTAAGCGTAAGGTATATGTTGGGATTACTTTTAGTGACATGGTTGTTCGAACCAACACTCACATTTCGTGCGAGTCGTATGGCCGAGCGGTTAAGGCAGGGGAACCGTTAACAATAACAACAGCACGAGTTCGAGGCCTGATCGCACCATGGTTCTGGTGGTGGAACAAGTCTTCTCAGATAAGGACTATAAACCGTAGCCCTAGTGTACAAATATGGCTTGTAAAAACCCAGTACACCTTTCGAGACGAGTAGGGGGGTTACCTCGATGTACTGGTTCATACAATACCCCTGTGATGGACAGACGAATGGCGCAAGTGCAAGCCAGTACTTGATGCATGACATGACGGGACCCTTAGGGGAGTAGAAAGTCATGAATGTGTAACAGCTAGTGAACAGCGCTTAGAGGTTCAACAAAATTATGCGCTTTAAAAATCCAGCATATTATTATTAGTATTATTTCCATGAGTGCCGGCTCTGTACCATCCTTCATTTATGTAAAAAGTGCTTGTCTATGAAGAAAGTTGCATTGTTTTATGAACTAATCAAATTGGCTATGTAGAGTGTCATCTTGCATCAATTTAGTTGATTTCAAATTTGATTTATTTTGTTATTTTCTTCTAAAATGTACTTTTGACTGATAGGTGAGTGGCTAAATCTTTTGACTTGTATTGTAATGTTAAATTTATGTGCAGGTTAAGGGCACCGCACATGCAAGTCAATAGCGTGCACCAACAGTCACTCGTGCTACTGCTGTAAAGCTAATAGCTTATGTGTGTGGCGAAAATTTGTGCGCCGACGGTGCATGACACGGTTTTTAACATTCGATGTTTAATAGCTACTTGTGCTGTTGGCTTATGTGCGCTTGTTAATTTTCAACATTACACATACGCACAAGCATTAAAGTATGAATGCGTACAAGCACATATCAACGCGACATGCTGCCATATAAACAGCTTAAGGGTAAAGCTTATGACCCTGTATACTGTGCACAAACTGCACAAATAGCTGTTAAATATCAAAAATGGTAAAATTTACAGTGGCAGAACGAGTGACTTTTGGCATGCTTCATTGGCCTATGTGTACAGCGGCCTTTAACAGGTGCGGATTTGGGGGTGCCCCCTCCCCCATTATTGACAAAACGTAGTTGCGTCCCCCCCCTTATACGGGGTAAAAAAGTCACCAAAAAACACAAAATACGGTTAAAATATGCCACCAGAGCATCAAAATGGGGAAATGCCCCTTTTTTTTGCTCGTCGGTGAAAACTTAGCAACCACGCCCACCAGGACTGGAAAAGTGTGTCCCCCGCTTTCGGCGGATCCTGGATCTTCCCCATTTAAGGCTCCTTCAAGACTACAACATTTTTGTATACAGGTAGACAGGTAATTAAGGAGCTCTGCCTAGACAGAGCTAAAAACAAAGGATTGTCGATTAATGTTAGATCAGAAAATATATGGAATATTCATAGAAACAAAATATACGACATCATATGTTTTGATGCACTTTTTCAAAATTGGTTATACCATCATCAAGAATGATAAGTTGAGCATAATGGCTTTCTAGACTGTTTTCAGGGCTTTTAAATCTCACATTAGCTTTAAATTTTAAAGGTCTTTCTAATCTTATTTTGAAAATTGCACTGCAGTAGCCATACTTTTACATGCCAACATTCTTGATCACTACTAGATTATGATCGTGCTTCCAGTCTTTTTTTCAATCCATTCTTTAATATCCCTTGTCCATGATGCTGTTGCCTGTCCTGATCTTTGTTTTCCATTGACAGAACCCTGTATTGTTTATACTGATACTGGTCTTTATGCTCCACCTCATGAAAACTTCTTTCAACTTGACTACTTTTATTGGTTTAATGTAAATATTTTTTGATATTTTTAGATGATAATGACAATGAAATTGTGAGAGGAGCTGCAGAAGAATCAGAAGAAACGACACATAGTAACGTTTACACAGATGAAGAAGATACAACAACTGGTCATGAAGAATGGGAAGTTTTTGACCCGTAAGTCAACTAAAGCTCCCTACTATTCTGTTTATATTATCCTACTCTGATAATTACCCTCGCACATTAGGGAGAGGGGCGTTGCGATCGGCTCTATCTGTCTGTCTTTCTGTATGTTTGCCTGTCTGCTTATTCCAGTGTCTAAAAAATATTGGCCCAATTTACTTTAAATTTTCAGACAATGTCTTGACTGACCACGGCTCAATCCTTTATTGTAGATCCTGGTTCTTGCCTGGATTATATGAGATGTAATTATTTTCCAATACCAAGCCTTTTGACTAGAGCCGTGATCGCACTGGACTTTTTTTGGTAAGACTTACCAACCGAATAGTAACTTTTACCACAACAACTCTGCACAGCCCAGTAACTTTTGCAGAGTCTTGCTTGCCCAGTAGAACTTACCGAGACAGTTTTACCTTGCCAAAAATCCAGTGAGAACACATTCACTCTGTTAAACTTCCTTACCTGAGTCACGGAAAAAGAATTCTTGCATGTGTTATGATAAAAAGAGGTGAATTATTCAGAATGGTTTAAACATTGTCTTTGTTTTCCATAAATCTGTGACCTCTGAAAACCGTTGTTTTTTTTAGTTAAATTATAAAATCTTTCCCTCGATAAGTTGAGTTTCATGGGCTCACAAATCTTAACCATCTCTGTGGTGAAACTTACCGAGCCAAAAAAGTTCATGTACAAAAACAGCGGTAAGATTTTCATTCGTATGATGTCTGTACGATCTTTACCAAAAAAAGTCCAATGCGATCGCAATGTTAGCCTTTTCTCTAGAGGGTGAATAAAGCAACAAAACAAATATACCTGTCGGATGTGGTATATCTAACTGACAGTATCTGTTAGGTAAGAAGGTGATCCCAGTAGAGAAGCACACTAATACCCCATTCAGACTAGTATCGCATTGCGATCGGTTGTAGCAATTGTGACAACCAACCACCCAGTCGCAAAGTAATATCATGTGTGAATGCTCACCTATAGTAATCGATTTATAATCAATATTGCAATTGTTACTGATTGCTATTGGGTGCGACGATATTTTTTACTCCTGATTACCACAGAATCAGTTTGCAATTAATCACAACGGATTCCAAAGACACTGATTGGCTTAGGTCAATGTTACAATAATCCATATGAATAATAAGTATATGCCCAGGCTACATAGAATAATGAAAGTGTATGTGAATGCACTGGACGATTGCAATCAGTTGTGAATGTTGCAAATTGAATTTGCAGTGCCTCCGATTTCTCCCAATTACATCGCAATTCAAGTCTAGTGTGAATAGGGTGTTAACTCTCCCAAAACTTGGCATCCTTCGTGTCATCCATTTTGTTCAGTTTTTCAAACTGTTCATTTTAAGCCCGTTTTCATGTCGATCATTATTCCAAAACCACAGATTTGAAATGGCATTTTGAATCGTTATAAACAAGTCAAAAAACTAACAATAAAATGAAATTCAAATCATACAGGACCACTATATTTCTGCTCTTTACTATGCTGTGCGAAACGAAATTCATATATCTTCGCGACGAATTATAAAATCACCATAAAACAAATTTTACGAACTTTTCAATTACAATTTTTATATATTAGTTAGATAATTGTATATTTTATGTTCTAAAGCAAGTTACAACTTACGAAAATGTAAATAATGAACAAAATGTGTGATTTATTTCTAGGCCTCACAAGCACCCAACTTTAACAGTCCTAATCGTTAAAGTTAGATTAAATTTAACTTTGACAATCCAAAATTTTTTGACCAAGATTTTTCTGTCGATCGCCGTGAAAATTGTTATTTTTCAAAATTAACGATAAACAAATACAGTTGTGAAAATCGTTATTTTTCAAAATTAATGATAAAAAAGCACTGTTTGAAATCGCCGTTTTGGGGATTTATGATCGACAGGAAAACAGGCTTTAGAGACAGTTTACATACATTGGTTTAATAAGTTTGAAACTTTTAAAAAGGTCCAGTGATCTAAACGCAGCTTTTTGCATTCAGGTTTACTCTATTTAAATGTACCTGAGAAGTTATAGTGGCGCTGTAGCTTGGTGGTAAACGTGCTTGCGTACCAATCCTGTGGTCTTGTGTTCAATTCTGACCAAATGCTGGATTATTCTCATACCAACAATGCCACTGCCTAAACCTAGGAATGAGTCTTAGTTTATAAGCATGACATAGCAGGCCTCGAATTTGGCTTGATTTTATGGTTTACAACAAGGCACTAGAGGCAATATTGTACAAATTGTATCCTTATATATTACTAAAAGTAAGGGGTACCAATGCCAAAGTGGTCTTGTCGATGGTCAAATGTTTAAGGCACTGGAGGCAATTTGCCTTGGTGCCTTTGTTAAATTTGAGCCCTGATAAAGTTTATCCATCCTGTAATGAGTTATTTGCTGTTTGGTGGTTGAAATAAAAAAAGGTTGGAAGGTTTTATGAAAGGACCTCATCACCCTACCACACAATGCCAGGCCTAGTATGATGGGATTTTATATTAATGATTTAATATTAAAATGCTATTTTATTTTTCTAAACTTCGTTTTAGAGTCGAATCGGTTCCATAAAATTGTCAGAAATGATCTAATATATTACACATTATAAGATATAAGCTATTGTCAAAATAAACATATGATATTCATGATTACATTTTTGACACACGTTTTATCCAGCAAAAAACTGCTATTAAAAAGTAGGTGAGTTGTAAGCTAATTGCCTGCAGTGCAATGTTTGTACTGGTTCGGTCAAAGGTCAGGGAACATTTTAGCTGACCTGGATTTTATGAATCCCATGTAGATCTTTTGATCCCATGCCGTATGTAAAATCTAGGTTTTATTGTAGTTACAATTAAAGGCCCGAGCTACACTATTACATATAAGCTGTATATAAAACTAAATACAAAGATATAATGCAATTCAACAATTTGTGGAACCTCACAAGTGTTTTTGTTGAAAATGATAAGTTAGATTTCCTAATGATAATGAAAACCAACCATGCATGACTGGCTAGCAACTATGGCAGTTGATGGGATAAGAGATAATCACAATTAAATAGGTGCAGGTTGGCATATGCTGAACATTATATGTGGTACAAATATTAAATATTTTATTTAATGAAGTAACCCTTCCAGCTAATTGTAAGCTAACTAATTTTCAGGGGCTTCATTATAATAAATAAAAAAGTGTTTCTATAAACTGTCTTGAGATGTGACTTAGGCAGTTGGCATGTGTCTACTATTTTCTGCTCCTAGATTCCATTAATCACCTTCCGCCATCACATAGTGACTTAATGAAATATATGTATTTAAGGTTATGCAATGTAATTTGTAATATATTATTAGGAGTCGTCCATTATTTTCATTATTTTCACAGGAGTACAAAAATCTTTTTCGGAACCCCCTCCCCCCTCCTTAAAGAGTACATAATAAAATGATGGATTTTTTTTCATACTGTTTAATGACAAAACATTCAAAACCCAGTTTATTTGATATATTTTATAACCTGAATCTAGTAGTAGACCTCCAAATAAGGTTTTTAAGTGATAAATGGATTGTCTAAATAACATTTCAAAAATCATCATTTTTTTAATTTCAAAAGCATACATTCCTCAAAACCCTCCCCCAGCATATGCTTTGTACTCTTGTGCAAATGATGACAATTATGAATGACCCCTTAATTGTTTACCTTTTTTGCATTATTTACATTTTTGTTTGCCTAGGTTCCATTAAGCACCTTCCTTCATTATGGAATGATTTATTTTTGCAATATAATTTGCAATGTGTTTAAGTTTATAAGCTTTGTAATGTAGTTTATTTGCTTTTTTTCTTTTGCCTAGATATTATTTCATAAAGCAGCTTCCTCCATTACAGGAAGTGTGTGACCTAAGCAGCCGAGATCCTGTACTTCCTCTCAAGACTCGCAGTGCACCTGAGTATTGCTTAGTAGTAGATTTGGTGAGTTTGCAAATGCCAACATCATCATTAGGTCTAAAGAAATCTTTGTCTTGCCCAAACTTGACTACCCTAAAATTCTTGAAATATCAGGGAAAACCTTTTGTTAAAAACTTTAATGAATTGCCAAAATGTATTTAAGAAAATTATCTAAAAAAATGTACAAAATGCATAAATTAATCTGAGATTAGGTAAAAAAAAATTAATTAAATTAACCGAAAAACAGAAACGTGGTCTGCTAAAAAATTCTCCTCGACACATGACCTCGCAAATTTCTAGACACCACATTCTATATTTAAAAAAATATTATTTATCATTTTTCATTCATAAAGATTGGTTCAGTAATTGATTCTCAGCCATTACAGTATAAGGACGATTTTTGCAGAAATTAGTATTCATTATACAAAAAAATCACAAAATTTTCCAGGATGTCCGCTTATGAGTAAATTAACATACAAAATTCTACGGGAGGTGTCCGCTTATGGGAGATACCAAATGCACTGATTAGATAGGAAAAACAAATTCCCAAGATATGGTACATTACCATATAATAAACTAATTCTAATTAAACATTATTTGAAATAATTTTAAGACATTTTATATTAAATGTAAAACAAAACGATTCATATGCCCAAGATATGGTATATTACCATAATAAACTAATTTTAATTAAACATTATTTGAAATCATTTTAATACATTTTATATTAAATGTAAAACAAAACGATTCCAGTGCTCGCCTATGCTATCCATGGTTAAACTGCTTAATGAACATTAATGAAATTATAAAAAATGATAATTATAAATTATATTCTTAAATCTTAAAGATGTATTGTCACCTGAAAAATGACAAAAAATTTGATTTTGAAAATAACTTGCTTATTTTGAAGAAATATATAAATTATGATCATTCCACCCAGAATCAGAATATTAAA
>JAOTQE010002359.1:0-12975 GCA_025631205.1 Nesometra sesokonis
ATGACCTTTCCAAAAATACCAAGTAAACATCTGGTCATTTTCTGAAAGTAAATGGGCCCTGGCTCCCGGACTATATGCATGAATTGCGATGACTGTTAATTACTATCAAATTGTTGATGGGCGACCAACAGTCCTTTAATGAAACCCACAAACCCCAAAATGAGGCAGGATGTGGATATAGGTGAAAACACAAAGACCTTAATATATGGACACAAGCTTATATAGTAGCATAACTAATCTGTAATTGATGCAGCTGGTGAGATTCTTCATTAGCATAAACTCACCTGTAATTTATGCAGCAGGTGAGATTAATCTTCGTTAGCATAAATTTGCCTGTAATTTGTGAGGTGACATGACACAATGAGTCTTTAAAGTTGATTTCTGCCAAAGTGTGTTTTTATAAATGTAATTTTCAAAATGATTTTTCTCTGGTTATACTCCACAAATGAACCTCATTCAAGAATCAGTTTAAAGCTAACAATATCTTATGTCTGTGGATATAACAGAATTTTGCTTTTCTGTACAACACGACTCATTTTGTGATGAACCTCACATTTGTGAAGCAGTGGAGAATCTTATGAACTCACCTGGAATTGTACCAAATGAATTTTCTCTTGGTGGCGCTTTCTTCTTTGGTCTATAATCAGCATCATCACATGAATCATCATTTAGTAACTCCATGCCCTCCAAAGCTTTCTGAAAATGTGGATGATGTGTTTAAGTTTGGCAAAATAAAGTAACAAAAACAATGATGTAAGGTTTTTCTATATTACTTTTAAACGGTGGCCATGACTTAAAGTTCTCATGAACTTACATTGGTCTCCCTCCACACATTTATTGCTATTTTATATATACTTTTTTTTAGATCTTAAATTGTATAAATTTTTTTATGATGTGTGTGGAAAATAAAATAAAACAGAACAGAACAGAAGGTTTTTTTTAAACATGTTGCTATATTTTTGTCTCTGGAAGCTTCATGATTTTTTTACCCTACGCTATATGAGGTACACAGGACAATTGTTTGTAGAGCTGCCACATCACCAATTAATATTACAATTAAAAATAACTGGTTGTGTGTTTTATAATAAAAATTTTAAGAATTATTGGAAAAATGCAGTATAAAACACAAGACACTGTCTACCAAATTCCACTAGTAATTAATTGGATAAATTTCAAGTACATTTAAATAGTTAAACCAATATTGCTTCTATTAATGGATTTCTAAATTTAATCTAAAACGGTTAATTATTTTTTAAGGGTTAAACTCACTGACAAAAACAAAAAAATAGAAAAACTTCAAATTAACAGATTCATTGTTCTCTTTCTGATAATTGAAAAAAAAACACTTGCCTTTTAAATTAGTTGAAAATAAGGTAGTCTGATGGCCTATTATTAAACATACCTGGCCTTTGAGCCTTCTTGAGCGACGATGGCCATTAGAATAATCACTGCCATCATCTGATTCAACGGTCTCTGCGCCATTTTCACGAACCACCACCTTCCGTGGAGTTTCAGGTCGGGGTTCACGTTTACGTTTTACAGTCTTCTTCACAACCTTGGGAAGTCTTTCAAACTAAGGAATAAAAATTAATTCATAAAATATTACTGTATAGACCCTGGTATATATAAGCTAAACTAACTTTAAAACTGGTGCCAAGTTCCAAGCTGAATTGGCACAGATGGTCTGGGGAAATCTTTTTGTCAAACTAGATGAGTTTTCTAGGTTATCTGAGACGCCATGTTCACAGGTAATTCATTGCAAACAATTTTAGGTTCAAATAATATTAGCCTTAGCCAAAAGGTGAGGCATGGGCCGGGTGGCGCCCCCGACCTCTTAGATTCACGCCTGTATACCCTAGTATAAGCCCACAACATTGAACATGAAATAATAGTCATTGTGTGATGTGGACAATATTCTAGTAGAAAGCATACACGTCTAGTAAAAGGTCAATTTATGTATAAAACACCTCAAATGTTGGTTAGGCTTATACCAAACTGGGGTCACTTATAAATCTATTTTTCTTTAGAGAATTGCCTATAGTCAATTGATTTTTGTTTTAGCTAATTGAATCTGTACTATACCACATAGGCTTCAAAGGGGCATTCCTTTCAAAATCCACAAAAATTAACTTTAGAAATTTGCCTGTTTATAATTTAATAATAAATATGTTTAGATACTTGCGTACTTGTTTAATTTTATTCTGAATAGAAAAAAGCTATAACTATCTTACTCAATAGTTTACTCAGGGAACAGTTAAATTACATGGAAAACTCTCGAACAGAACATCAAAGGTTACAATCCTCGGTACCGCTAATTGCATTACGTAATCAACAGATAAGCAATAGCAGCCTCGGCTAATGGCCTAGTGCCGTCTATGTTAAGCCAAGCTAGGCCTAGGTTAGGGTATGCCGTGGCTATGCACTGTATGCAATAAACGTATATATTGCAATTTAATATATTACTGAATGTTAGGCCTAGGCCTAGGCCTAGTATTAGTTTAACTAATAATATTCATTTGAAGTAGCCAGGTTATGTAAATAACTCGATATGAATAAGAGTAAGACGAGAATTTGCCTTGTGGTTTACCCTAAAAAAATGGGCGACTTTGATGGAACATGGGTTCAGCAAACGCCGAATATCTCTGGTAGCCACAAATGCTCACTCACAGGACCTTGATCATTTGAAAGATAAAATATTAAATTTTAATAATATCAAAACCTCAATTGCGAGCATTTGTGGCTTTGGATAATATATGGTCTTAAAATGTAAGTAATTTAACACAATGCTTTTCAAAAAATGACTTAAATCTGTCTAAATTAAGCAAAATCTCACTGAATGTTTACGGGAAACGCATCTAAAACGTTTGTGACGTAGTCTCCAATCAGTCGTATATGTTCAATTGCCCTATATTTGTTTAAAGATACAAAAATAGCTCAACATGAAAACGACAGGTTTGGAGTCTAAGACTCCAAAACCTTATCAACTGATATTGAGGGCGGTACTTTCGGTACCGTGCCTATGTATCAAAGGGATAGACACAGCGAGTTGTTAATTGGCCAAAACAATAGGTCAGAATACAGAGTTAATTGAATTAACACGGCTTGCTAGTTCGAAAGTTTTCCATGTAATTTAACTGTTCCCTGGTTTACTCATCTGCTTTATTTTTTAGGATCTACCCAAGTAATGCTGTTTGGTTGTGGGAAAAAACCTAGTGTGCAGCTTTTTGAACCAAGGACCTTGGGATTTTACAGGCGATTGGAAGCCAAGCATGTTAAACAACAAACTACAGTTCCAAAAATGAATAATCCATCATATGATGTATTTAATTGTATTTTCCATAACCATGGTTTCCCTACAAATAAACTGGATGTCCCCTTAACCTGAATCTCCCCATAACCTGGTTGTCCCCATAACCTTGATGTCCCCATAACCTGGATGCCCCCATAAGCTGGGTGTCCCCATATTCTTGATGTCTCCATAACCTTGATGTCCCCATAATCTTAATGTCTCTATAACCTGGATGTCCCCATAACCTGAATGTCCCCATAACCTGGATGTCCCCAAAACCTAGATGTCCCCATCACCTGGATGTCCACATAACCTTGATGTCCTCATAACATGAATGTCCCCATAACATGGATGTCCCCATAACCTGGATGTCCCCATAAACTTGATGTCCCCATAACCTTGATGTCCCCATAACCTGGATGTCCCCATAACCTGGATGTCCCCATAACCAGGGTTTCCCTATAACCTGAATGTCCCCATAACATGGATGTCACCATAACCTTGATCTCCCCATAACCTGAATGTCTCCACAACCTGAATGTCCCCATAACATGGATGTCCACATAACTTTGATGTCCACATAACCTTGATGTCCCATAACCTTGATGTCCTCATAACTTGAATGTCCCCATAACATGGATGTCCCCATAACCTGGATGTCCCCATAACCTGGATGTCCCCATAACCTGGATGTCCCATAACCTTGATGTCCCCATAACCTGGATGTCCCATAACCTTGATGTCCCCATAACCTTGATGTCCCCATAACCTGGATGTCCCCATAACCTGTATGTCCCCATAACCTGGGTGTCCCCATAACATTGATGTCCCTATAACCTGGATGTCCCCATAACCTGTATGTCCCCATAACCTGGGTGTCCCCATAACATTGATGTCCCTATAACCTTGATGTCCCCATACCCTGGATGTCCCATTAACCTGGATGTCCCCATAAACTGGATGCTGCTATAACCTTAATGTCACCTAACCTAGATGTCCCCATAACCTTAATGTCACTTAACCTTGATGTCCCCGTAAACAGGGTTTCCCTATAAACTGGATGTCCTCATAACCTTGATGTCCCCATAACCTGGATGTCCCCATAACCTGGATGTCCCCATAACCTGGATGTCCCCATAACCTTGATGTCCCCATAACCTGGATGTCCCCATAAAACATTTTTTTTTAAAAATCTCTCATCTTGTCAAATGACAAGATGCGTAAATGAGAAAAACCTCTGCTGTTAGATTTGGATGAATGAAATGAATAATTTAAAAAAGGTTTACTCCATTGAGTTAATATCTCTTATCACTTTAAACTTACTGGATTCAAAAGACCGAGTTCAGCTAGAACCTTCTTGTTGTCTTCTATATTTTTCAATCGAAGCTTCTCGTACTCTGACAACGCAGTTGGCATCTTGCTTATTAGACCAGTAATTTCACTGATTAATCAAAATCTGTTGGAGAATGTAAACAAAAATAAGAATTTAACATTAAAAATTATAGTTAACTGCAATAAAAAGCTATTCAGAGCAACAATGAACAGAATAAACATTATATTAGCATAGGCCTACTTTGCCAACCACAGAATCATTTACTTAGCACACCGCCCACACATTAGCTAAAAGAGAGTGACTCTTCACCCATCCGCCAGGTGGAATCTTCAAATCAACTAACTATTCACCAGTCGGCCGGGTTAATAACTTAATAATAACTATCCACCCGGCAGATTCTAATATGCAGTATTGTAAAAGACGACAGACTTGTAGCTATGTAGTAGTTTTTTAAATTAAGTTGCTTCAAAATTTGATTTTAATTCATTATTTCTTTAAATCGCAATGTATTGTCAACCGATTAATTGAAAGAACTTTGTACTTAACATAACAATTTGTTGTATGCAGAAAAAAAAGAACCAATCACTAGCCAATTTTCAATTACGTCATAATTTTGTTTTTATAAAGGTCTTACCGTGAATTCCAGCGTGCCAAGTGCAGTCATACTTTGGTATACCGGTAGCGGTTACAATCGTTCCGGGTTCGAACCGCTGTTTTTTATGGTGTTGTCATTTTTTTTTTAGTAGGCCTACATTTTTTTTCGTTTATAATTACAGTTTCGCATAGCGTGATTACTATGTCTCAAGAAGTGTTTTTTTCTTTTGGAAACTGATAGTCTCGGGTCGAAAATCTCAGTTTATTTTTTTGCCCACTTTCCATTAAAATGTATTAGTTATTTGGCAATTTTCATCCATGAATTATTAATTTATTATACTTTTAATTGTGTTAAAATTAATTAAAAAAAACATTTTAACAAGTTTTCTACCGTTTTTCCATCCCTCTTTCATTCATTGGATATATTGAACTCAGATGTATGCTGGTCACATTTAAAAAAAAATTGAACAAACACACTAAATTTGGACAAAAAAGACGGTGTATGGACAAACACATCGCCCCAAATAAAAATCAAAACAAAACGAATTGTGATACAGATATAAATTACATGTTCGTGTCATTGCATCTTCAAATTCAAAATCAAAAAAGACCGTGGGCTTGGAAAATTTTTGAAAATAATAAACCGCCTCTAGACTCTCATACAGAGCATCTTGGACTATAATACAGTCGCCAAATTATTTGTGTTATTTTATATGCTAAAAGACATGTTAGAGTTCATCAAAATGTCCCGTTTTCCAAATCAGCCTGTCTGCTTGGTTTCTAAGTTCAGACTTCCGAGTGAAGTGAACAATTTAGGTTGGGCCAGGAGGCCCCCGAGGCCCAGAAAAATTTGCATTATTTTATATGCTAAGACACATTAGAGTCCTATACCTGCCAACTTTTTTTTGGCTCCAATGCGTGAGACAAACCCCGCCTCCAGTGCTGGGGCACATCCTCTCCCAAGTTCAGTCTGACCTTGGTCTGACAAGCAAAAAAAAATAATTAAAAAAAAATGCCATCTGACCGTTTTTTTGACGTTTCTGCCTATATTGCCAGTGTTTTGGGAGCCGTTTTTTCACATTTTTTTTGCACTATATTGTTTCATGCGGGGGAAAACTTCTGAAATAGCTGTTTTGAGTGAGGATTCTGCTAATGCGTGAGAAAAATTCATTTATGCGTGAGACGTCCAAAATAGGCTCCAATGCGCGAGACTCACGCATAATGCGTGAGAGTTGGCAGGTATAGAGTCCATCAAAATGTCCTGTTTTCCAGATCAGCCTGTTTTGGTTTCAAAAGTTCAGACCTTTTTGGGCTGGGACCAGAAACCGCCAAGGTCGCTCGGTCGGAGCTTAGAGGCCGAAGGCCCCAGAAAATGTTTGTTATTTAATATGCTAAACATTAGAGTCCATCAAAATGTTCCCTTTTCCATATCATCTCCTCCCATAGAAATTTTAAAAAATAACAGACACTCATACATCTTGGACCGTATTCAGTTGAAAAATGGGGATCCCAATTAAAAATATGTTGGCAAAAGTTTTTTTTCTCTTTACATTTTTTACTGTTTTAATTTTTGTTTTCGTTGATGACAGGGGAAGGGCAACGTTTCCCCCGTGCCTCCCCCTGGATCCGCGCCTGAGCCTATATGCAGGCGTTTGACCCATGTGCGGACGGGTGAATAGCCGTTTTGTAATTTTCACCCGGTGTACGGCCGGGTGAATAACCTTTGTCTAGCTAAAAACTACACAATGCAGAACAGTAACACTCTCTGGCTCGGTTAGTGCATGGTTAGTGTGGCTCTCGTGCCCATCCATGAGCCATGGCTCAGTGGGACAGGCCTAGTTAGTAATAACTAATAAAGTCAGGTCTGGTTTTTAGAAATATGTTATATTATTCCACGTTATGATAAAGCAATTCTCCAAAACAAACACGAAAATAATTATGCATAACAAACCACATTTTTCTACTTACGTACGTACCTGGGGAACACGTGCTAGGTCAAGCTGTGAGTGGATTTTAAAAGGAATCCGCGCGAAAACTAGTCTTCTTTTCCAGCTGTCGTAACAGATTGGAAGTTTAAAAAACTAGCTAATTTCTAAATAAATTCAAATACATTTTATTCTAAGAGTTAATAAGTAATATATAAACTACTGCTGGAATTAATTTAGTATATAAAATAAATTAAAATATAAGACAGATGAAAATTTTTTTTCTGTTGAAACTTAACAAACAGTTCAGACACTACTACCCTGTAGGGATTCCCTTGTTTTGTTTACAAATCGTAGGGAGTTGCATAAATGCGGATAGAATAAAGTTAAATTTAGTCTATAAACAGACCTATGTTGGGTTTATAGATATGTCAGTATCAGTGTTAACAGTTCAGAGAACATGTCTTACGTATTTTAAATCTTGTAAATCGTTGTCTGTTTTATCAACCGGTGCAAATCGTTGGCGTCACCTTAAAACGTTTCGTTTTCTGTCCTTCTCCACAGCCTCCGTAGCATCGGATGATGAGCCGAAGTCAACCTACGATGCGATCGTCATTGGGGCTGGACATAATGGCCTGGTTTCGGTAAGTACAGTATTCAGTTAATAATGTAGGTATTTCTCAAGTTAGCTAGGCACTATAACTTAATAAATGCAATAACAACTCTATACATACATTAAAACAGAGAAAAGAAAACCCTGTGTGATGAGCCCAACCAAAAATGTTGTGTGTGTTAGTGATTTTGATTATTTGTTGAAAGTTCTGTTCAGTTTTGGTGTGAATGTTATTGTTACAGTATGTAATCGTCTCCACCAGTGAGTGAGAGATAAAAGCGGTGGATTTTTATCAAGTCAATGCTAAATAATTAAAAAAAATTGAGATCAAACAATATACAATCATTTTTTAAACTAATATTTATGCAAAAAAATTAACATTGATGAAAATGAAGATTTCTTTCAGTTGATCTCACTTATACGTTTAATAATATAATTTTAATCAATAAAGATGGTTTGTTTTAATTACATGAGTTTGCATTTATGTCAGGGCAAGTTACAATCATTCAGTTTTTTTTTTCAAATACATTATTAGCTTTCTCTCAATAAATAATATTTATCAGTTAAGTGATATGATGAACTACGATAAAAAAAAAGAAGAAATAAAATTTACGAAAAATCTGTATTAAATAGTTTGAAGTAAATGTTTTATTTATGATAGGCTGCTTACTTGCAAAAGGCTGGGGTCAATACTGTAGTACTTGAACGAAGACACGTGATTGGTGGAGCCTCTGTCACAGAAGAATTGATTCCAGGTACAAATTGAAACGTTATTCAAACAAACTCAGGTACTAATTATAGTGAACTGCTCTACATATTAGGCAACTTTAGAAACACATGACACAGCACTTTACAACTTGCAGCAGTCTATCAAGTTCAGGACCTTTTCCCTCTAACTGTTCCTACTATCATCACACAAATTTAAAACTCTTTTAATTGTATTTCAAAGGAAAATCCTGGACCATCGATTTATTTTTGGGCTACATCAGTCTAGGACGTTTGGTTTTTTTGACCCCCCAAAATGTACACCGGATTGTTACTAAAGTTTTTGCAATTATACCTGGGACCGTGTCAAACACTTTTACCAAGTTTTAGTAAAATCTGTTTGCTAGTTTTAAGTTTAGGACCTTTTCCCTTTAAGTGGCCCTCACATCAACACCCTAACCCGGATTGTAATAAAAATTTTAAACTTTTGCTCTTGACTGTAAAGGGAGTATCCCAATCTATGAATCAGGTTTTGGCCTATATGTGTCTGGGACCCTTCCTTACAGTAAAATGCCCCCTCCCCCACAGTCAACATCCAAAACTGTATCGTCCCTAAAATTTTGTCAGTTACACCTGGGTCTATGGGAAGCACTTTTGCAAAGTTTTGTTCAGATTCATTCATTATTTCTATAGATACAGTATTGGTTTACAACCTAAAATAAAATTAAAAAATAGTTTTCATGTCTACACCCCAAACTGGATTGTTGCTAAAATTTCATCAAATACATATGGAAACATGACAATCAATTTTGACAAGTTTGATTTGGATACATTTGTTGGTTATCTAGACCTTAACCCTTCAAATGGTCCCAATTATTACACCCGCATTTTGAATCGCCACCAAATTTTCGCAACGTTTTTTCTCTTTACTATGTTAAAATTTAAAAAGAATTCATTCAGCTATAGTGTCGATTACTTTTCAAAATATCAAGGTTAGGGTGTCTTCATTGAAGCGGCCTCATGCCCCTGTACTTTAGATGGTCACCAAAATTTACTCATTTTAACCACCGACCATGATTAAACAGGGCACAAAGTTTCTTTAAGATCCAGATATTATGTCTGGGACCATCCTTAAAACCTAAAATTTCCACCTAATGGAAAAACCTTGGATCACCTTTAATTTATGGAACCAATTTTGTTTTTCATTTTCACTTGCTGAATTTTTTCAGCCTGATCAGCTGGTTAGTTTTTGAGATATTCAGTGTTGAATGTCTTAATTTTTTTGCCATCTGTCTACACATCTACACCCCATCTTGGGTCGTCGTCATCTTAATGTCAGAAATGTTGTGTGCAAATTTAATGCACATACTCTGAAAACATTAAGCATGAGGCTACTAACAACGAATTTCGCACAAATTCTAACAATGATTAAAAACCAATGTGAAAATATAATCTCCTAGCAGAGATGATAATAATAGTAATGATGATGAAATTGCTTAATTTCATTTGTATGCAGTGTTTTTCTAATAATTAATTTTCATTTTCAAGGTTTTAAATTCTCCAGATGCTCCTATGTATTGAGTCTGCTGAGACCAGATATTTATGAAGATCTGGAATTGAAGGTTTGATTTTTTTTATGGTTGTTATATTTTATTAAGTAATGCTTTTTGACACAACTCTTCAGGTTGTACAAGTCAGAGTTTGTCTTCTAGTGTCTGGCCAATTCAAATCCAAACTGCTATGGGAAATAGGTTTTTTATTATTATTTATTCTATAATAAATCACACAGAATATATAAAAATACTGTTTTTTTCTCTCAACAGAGACATGGTTTGAAGATTCATTTTCGTGAATACAATGCATTCACACCTCTACTTGAGGAACCTGTACTCGGAGGTCATCCAAGGTCATTGCTCTTGAGTTCACATGATAATGAAAATTATAAACAAATTGCACAATTCTCAGAGAAAGATGCTAAGGTTTGAAAATCATCATATTCTGTACCATACAACACTTTAAATCAGTAAAAAATTCTTATTAACAAGTCTGTATTATTGTTTTGCATTATTCCATGTAATTTTCATGGTCACCCATTTTTAAATAAAGTAATTCCTATGCTAAAACTAATAAACTGTATTTATAAAGATATATTTTTGGTCATTTTTGAGGTAAAATACATTGTATGTTATGCATAATATTAGTGATATATTGCTGTTTATGTTTATGTCTGAAATAAAGATTTTAGGTTTTTGTAGTTTTTAAATAATAGCTAGGTTTAATAATTATATTTTTTTGCAGAATTATCCAGTTTATGAGCATCAGCTTTTGAACATGGCTAAAGCACTTGGACCGCTTCTTGATAACACTCCTCTAAACCTGGCAAATTTGACTGGTTCACTATCTCAGAAAATTGATACCGTGCCCTCACTTAGAGCTCTGTTAAAAACAGGTAAGTGTTATACAGTACTACTTGTGACGGTCATATATAATGTAGTAATTAGTTTGATTTATATAGCGCCTTATACAGAGTCACAAGACACTGTGGACCAGATGTTACGCATTCATTTGACTTTCTATAGGGTCACTTCATGTCCTGCAGCCCGATACAGGTGCTCATTCATCTGTCCACGGCAGGGGGTGTGTGGACCAGTACACCGGGGTAACCCCTACTCGTCTCGAAAGATGTACTGTGTTCTTTATAGTGCACATGAGCCATATGTTTGGGCCTACGGTTTATACTAGTCCTTATATGAGAAGACTTGTTCCACCACCAGAACCATGGTGTAAGCGGGTCTCGAACCCATGCTGTTGTTATAGCTATGGCTCACGGTTCCCTGCCTTAACCGCTTGGCCATACAACTGAGTACTACTTTTGACTGTACTGTCATATAAGGCACTGTTAAGCACAGTTAAGTGTTATACAGTCTTAAAGTGAGACCATAGCTTTACTTAGAGTCTAGCACTGTTAAGAACATGTAAGTGTTGTACAATACTGTACTAATTACTAAATTTGAAAAGAAACAACGGTTTTAATCTTCATGTAGTAGCCAACACACTATATTTATTTACAAAAAATGATGGCCTTACGGCCCCATACTAACAGACATGTTTCGGTGGACCAACCACCTTCATCAGTGAACACATTTTAGATAGCTGACATTCTATATACCAGTGGCTAAATACTATGAATTGTTGCCTACTGGTCCATAACCATGATCAAATACTTGAATAAATTTAAGTAAATTAGGCAAAGTTTAAGTGAATTAGGCAAAGTGGCTATTACTAAGACTTAAATATAGTTTAAAGCGACAGGGTTAAATTTACATGAAAAAGCTGTTGGTTAAGAGGTTTCTCCCATTTGATATGTATGGCCTTCTGAATCTTAAGGGCCACCGTAGTTCGGCGGAGTCTAAAAAAGTGAAACAACTCTCATTGGCTAATTCTTTACAATTGGGAGAACTTTTGAGGTGTTTAAAAATATGCGAGTTGTTGTCCACCATCTACATTTGTAGAAAGTTTACTCTGACAATGTTTTTTTATGAGCCTGTATCAATAGCGGTTTTATACATTTGAGAAGGATAAAGTACAATTTGTTTTGTATCAGTTGTATCAAAATCAAAGGTTTTGTTTTATTATAAATGTGTTAAGATATTTTTACATTTATTTACAGGGCAAGGTATTGGATCAGATCTACCAGCTTTCTATGAGTTGCTGACAGCACCAGCTGTAAAGGTAAATCATATCATTATTTTCTAAAGTAGAGAACTCACTGCACTGTTTTCAGTAAAACTGAACCACTAGTTATACAATAATATGTCAAATCCGAAACGGCCCAAGAAATTTACCTACCAGGTAACGTACTCAAGTTTTTAATATAACCAGGGATCTTGAATCTCTGATGTCTGATGATAAAGCTGTTTCCAAAGTGTAGTTTCTGCTACTTGAACTGATCTCTTACAATAAGTAGAGTCTTGACAAGGTATGTACAGTTTATTTATTTATTAAATTTATGTTTCATATTTTTTTGTCAATTTTTATCAAACCTCTTTTTCTAAAGGTGCTTGAAAAGTGGTTTGAATCAGAGCCATTGAAAGCTACACTGGCCACAGATGCTGTAATTGGAGCGATGTTGAGCCCCAGCACACCAGGCAGTGGGTAAGTGTAATGAATAACACCTAATTACATTCACTGGGAGCTACACTGGCCACAGATGTGGTTATTGGAGCGATCTTGAGCCCCAGCACACCAGGCAGTGGGTAAGTGTAATGAATAACACCTAATTACATTCACTGGGAGCTACACTGGCCACAGATGTGGTTATTGGAGCGATGTTGAACTCCAGTACACCAGGCAGTGGGTAAGTGTAATGAATAACACCTAATTACATTCACTAAAAGCTACACTGGCTACAGATGCTGTAATTGGAGCGATGTTGAGCCCCAGCACACCAGGCAGTGGGTAAGTGTAATGAATAACACCTAATTACATTCACTGGGAGCTACACTGGCCACAGATG
>JAOTQE010002360.1:0-11379 GCA_025631205.1 Nesometra sesokonis
ACCCTCCCGCCCGCATCAGCTTTTATGCTTTGGTAGGGTGATAAACTAACAATTATTTTTATGGGGCCTAAAGTAAGAATAAATAAGTTGTAGTTTAAATTAGGAGCACCAATATGCAGTTATCTACCGTAGTGGGTCTACGAGTTATCCGTTTGGGTATGAGTTGGCATGGGTAGGAGTTTGCATTGGTACGAGTTGTCCTGTTCCTAGTGAAACAGTACCTTATTATAGTGAAAATAATAAGTATGGCCTGTATGTTGCTGTGTGTAGGCTTAAGCTAGTATTGTTTACCTGTGCAAAGCTAGACGAATTATATTTTGAATCTACAAAGCGGAGGATCAAAAAATAAATGAAATGATGTTAATTATGTTAGTGTGTTCGTAAGAAAAAATAAAAATGTTGACAATTTTGTTAATCTTAATCACCCGGGGCCAAGAAAGGAGTTAGCAACACACATTGTATTTTTAGCAAAATACTGACAAATCGAAGTTAGCAATGAAATAAATTGTTATGTATATTAACATTTTGGATTATGCTGGAGTGTTTGCTTAATTAATATAATTAGTTTTTTTTTCTGTCATGATTCAAAATTCTAAAGAGACTAAACTGCACCTGTAATCAAACTTTTCTGAGGGTATTCACTGTTAGAAGTTTCAACTGTATAGAATAATAAAAAATGAAGCAAAATTTAAATTGATAATTCAAAATAACTATTTGTTATGCATGCCCTTAACATATTAATAACCTTTTCAATGTTTTTAGGAATTGCATATCAATTATGGAAAAAGTCAAACTTAATGGAAAGTCTACTGACAGTACAGCAAAGGATAGTGAATACAAGGAAAGAAGGAAACGAAATAACATTGCAGTCCGTAAAAGTCGGGACAAAGCACGACAGAAGAATAAGGAAATTCAAAGTAAGGTTGAGCAACTCAAATCTGAAAATGCAAAACTTGAAGAAAAAGTCAAACTCCTATCGAAAGAACTAACTGTTCTCAAAGAGCTGTTTCTTGTACAAGCAAAGGATGTTCCCGATCCCAGTACAACGTACGCATTATGTAATGCACAATGCAATGTAAATAAGTCACCCTCTATTGATGAAGAACTGACAAATGTTGATAATGTTGTTGAATCTACTGCCCTCAAGGATCATCAGTATTCTAGACAAACAAGCACGAAGTTCAAGTGAAGAAAAATATCGAAAGATTTTGCAATAAAAACTGTCCAGGGCCTCAAATTTGAGCTTATTAGGGGCAAGGCCATTTGACCTCTTGTTGTAAATAATCTTGAGAGGGATCAAGACCATTAGGGCAATTAGGCCAAAATTAATTTAAAATAGGTAGAAAATGACTCCTTTCTTACCTGTAACCAAGGCCTAGTTCATTATCTCTACTTAAGGAATTCGATCAGGTTAAGTAGTTAGTGTGTATGTTCATATGCGTCCGCTAATGGTTCCCAGCATCTAGATACCGAAATACAGTTAAGCCATATCGTTCTCATGCGACTCTCACGATCGTGATAATTAGAAATCCTAACCTCTGGCCAATTAAGAAATACTCTTATCTGATTGGTGAGTACATGATCCCTGTCATTTTCCGATCTCAATACCAATTGGTATCCTGATACAGCATCAAGATCCTGTAAGTCACTTATGGAATCCTGATCGGTCGTTCACACATAATTATTTAACGGTTAAATTAACCGATCGGGCCTGATCTGGATACCAGGCCTCTCGTGTTAACCTGACTTATCTCTACTTAAGGAATTCGACCAGGTTAAGTAGTTAGTATTTCATAATTAAAATGATCAACACTGTTTGGATTAAATAACTTGTTAATGAAAAGGCAGTAAGGCCGTGAAGGCCTTAAGCACATTATCAAGGGCATCCAAGCCACCTGACAGGGCACCAAAGGCCATTGCCTCGGTGTCTGCTGTCAAATTCTAGGCCTGATGTTTTATTACACACCACTGGAAACTACTGGAGACCACCAGAGCCCAATACAATACGAAACCTCATCAACAGACAGTGTTTCCGTGTGAAATTGCTTAATAAATATAAAATATACATTTCAATGTTTAAATTATTTGAGAAATTTCTGGAATTTTATATGTATTACTGATTGATTGGCACCACCAAATGGAGAAACACATGATCAGTTATTCTTAAGCTACTCCTGAGTAGTGAAATGTGGGGCTCTTATGGTCTCGAGTGGGATTTTGCATGACCAGTAAAAACCTTTCAATTTAAGGGAACTCTGGGATTAGATTTTTATGGATTAATCAATTTAGAAATTAGTCCATATTTTTTCCTATTTTTTAACATTGTGTATATGAGTAGTAGACCCACTTTTTGATTTAAGACCCACATTTGAAGTGTTTTCCATCATTATTTCATTGTCCAGACATTGTGAAAGTTTATCAATTAGCTCAAAACTAATTGTTCTATAGGTGTACCCATAGAAATTTTAATCTAGAGTTTATTCTCTATGGAATATTTAAACTACTTACCCATGATAAATTATTTAATTAAGATATTTTTTATCATATAGGTGAGTGGTTTTTATTTCCTTAATCAAATGGGTGCCTCTAGAGCTCCTACATCAGAGCTGTTAATTGAGTGAATTCATTGGAAATTAAGGGTATGTTTAGATTCACTGATTAAACAGAGCGACATGCAACATAATGACCAAGTTGTTCGGATGAAATGAACAGCGTAAGTCTTAAGCATTTTTAAAATTGCCACCAAGAACTTTTTCGATTGCCACCAAGAGCTTTTTCGATTGGCCAATGCAGACAAATATGCAATTGTGATAGGTTAACGCATGACACAGGGTCAAAATTCTAATCTGGGGTTCGCAGGAAGTAAAAGTTATCCTGCAGATTAGTGACTTGCCCAAATCGACAGCTAATTCACACACAAATGATCATACACTGCATACGTTACACTCCACTAAATCGTTGAGTCAAAACATATCCTAAAACTTGTCAGTTTATAGAAAGTAGAACAATTGTACATCTAACATTTTTGAGTAAATGTTTAAGAAGAGTTGAAGAAAAACCTTGTAGGCCATAATACTGTGGAATATTTTCATATACTTTATCAGAATTTTAAAACAAACAACTGTTTTAAACTTCATCATGGGCAAAGCCAATGTATTTACAAAATGGCCTTATGGCCCATACAAACAGTAATTTTCGATGGATGACAACCACCATTATCAGTGTAATGATTGCTACATCGGTGGTAATTGTCCACCAAAACATGTTTGTATGGGCCGTAAGTCCATTTCATAAATAAATAAATAAATAATATATGGGCTTTGCCCATGATAAAGTTTAAAACAATTGTGATTGTTTTAACATTGTCCATCTGCTTCTTCACCATTCATTTGGCATTATCAGATTGGTTCAACATTGCTACAGTACAGTTCATGGAATACACTAAATTTAATTTTGAACCTTTTTATTTAAAATTACATAAGATTTACTATTATTGAACATTGTAAATTTCTTGTAGATTCAGGGTTGAAAACAAATGATTACTGCACTTATAAGTGTTTCTACAAACATAATATTTTTGCTATATGCCACTATTCAATAGGCAGCATATAGGCCCACAGATATCATGTGGTATACTGTACTTAACCATTAGAATAGCTATGGGAAACATCACAACATTAATAAGCAACACTCTGAATTATGTGTCACACTAAGACCTACTGTACAGTATTTAGATCTAATATAAAAAAAACAAGAGTGACAGCTTACTGGTTCATTTATTAACCTGATGTTCTCTCTGTCATTTTAGCTTTTGTTTTTTTATATGAAGGTTGTCTTCTATATTTGCTAAGACTAGAAAAGTAAGTCGACAAAACGGCATCTGACAGGGGTGGATTTAGGGGGGTTGGGGCGCAACCGGCGCGCCCCCCCCCTCTCCCGTTATCGTCAAAACGTAGTTGCGCACCCCCCAAAATCAAAAATTTACAATAAAAACCCAATAAACGGGTAACGGCTAAAATACGGTACCAGAGGACCAAAAACGGGGAAATGACCCTTTTTTTTGCTCGTCAGGAAAAACTTAACGACCACGCCCACCTGGAATGGTCCGTGTGCGCCCCCCCCCCCATATTTCCGCCCCGTCTGACGCCATGTGTATGCAGGATTTCCAGAATATCTGATAAAATATCATTTCATTATCAAATCAATTAAAAAAAGGGAACTGTGCAAACTCAATGCAGACCATGCATTGTAATCCACTAACTTTTGTGATTTTTTGCCAATTTTTCTTTTACTCACGTGGCACCCTGGTGCCATTCTGATGAATGACAAGACCCTGAGTCAAAGGTAAATAAATTATAGGATTTAGGTCAATTATATGATAATTTTATCACGTGAGAATAGGTTAAACCCCCGTTTCTGCATCACTTACCGGATAATTTTTATCGTGATAATTTTTTCCTTCGGAAACACTGTCCAAGGTTAATCCTGTGTTGCCATCTGGTTATAATGAATTAAACTTTATAAGTTTCAATCTCGTTTTTTACAAATACTGTTGAGTATATTCTTTGATAATAGTATCAGAATTTTTAGATGCTAGAAAATAATGAACGCTAAATTCAGTTTATTTTTACTTTTAAATGCATGTATCTCTGGCTTGAAAATAGTTTACGACTCTATGATTTTCTAGTAGAGAATCTCTACGGCATCTACAAAAAATTACGCAGTCTCCGAGTACTTGCAAGAAAATTAAACATTTAAGAATTTTTTAAGACTTTTTCCAGTCTCCACGATGTCTTCAAGATGTCACCATTCTTCGCCTTATGCATCCTTTGGCTAGGCTCTGCTATTTTTGTAAATATTTCAGCATCTTATTTAAATCTAAGCCTAATGTTGATTTTGTTTTTGATACATTTTTATAATTATTTGATATCATTGTATAGAAAATACCGTCATGAATACTGTAAATCCAATGACAATTTACATTTTACCTGAAATGCGTAAAATTGACTTGATTAAATTAATAGTACAGTTTTTGTAATATAGATACTTTTCTAGCAAATTCTTGTCCTATGGATATTCAATGTATTAATACCTGTAAACACCACTAACAGTACATGCCATTTTTTTCGGTGGCAATGTGTGTGACATCCCTGGCACTGTACTGGGTTACATTTTCTCCGATTTTGGTCTGACAAGCAAAACATCATTTACCAATTTGTGGGTCATTTTTATCTGCTCGTGTCGTATTTTGCTCTATATTGTCTCATGCTTTAGAAAATCAATTTGACTGTATATGCGTAAGAATTCTCCTAATGTGTGAGAAAAATATCTATGCACGAGACGCCCAAAATAGGTTCAATGCGTGAGACTCGCTCATTATAGGCCTACGCAAGACAGTTAATATAATATTCACAATGATTGTTAATATTAAGTGTATCACAGTCAATTACAGTATCCCAAAACCGACCCTTTCACTCTACACCAGACCATTTTAAGTCCCAAATATCATTAAAATAAGTGTGTGTGTATATATAGATAAAATATAACTCTCTCTAAAGTAAACTGTCTGGAAAACTGAATGAAATTGACGGTTAGAAATGGTGGTCGGTATTTCTTTTCATTTTAATAGACTAGTGACATTAGAGTGATTAGAAAGTGGATTCCCTCAAGGGGAAAGTGGATTCCCTCAAGGGGAAAGTTTTGCACGTTTGTAATTGTTTTTAGATGTTGATGCTTCTGACCATGTCAGTTGGACTTACCAGTTACCCTTTCCTAGCAATATTTAGAGACATAGTGCAAGACATATTTGTTTTGATTTCTTTAATTTTACAAAGACTTTTTTAATAAAGAGAAAGTAGTTGCATATTATATTAGTGTGATTCATATTATATTCAGATTATTAGTTTTTAACTATTTGATTTCAGATGGTAATTTATTGGATCATTCCGTGTCAATTCAACCAATCCATTAAATCAGACCCACTTAGGTTTTTTTTTATGGAAATTGGTACATACACTGTAAGAAATTGCACTGTAAAAAAAACGGGAAAAGTCCTGGCGGCCAGGATGCCAAGAAAATTCCGTAAATTTTACGGGCATTTACCCGTAAAATTTACGGGATTTTCTTGGTATCCTGGCTATTAGGACTTTTCCCGTAAATTTTACGTGAATTTACCGTAAAACTAATCGTGTAACAGTAACATGTCAAATTTTACTGTAAAGAAATACAAATTTACGGAATTTTCTTGGCATCCATGACCAATTTTCATCAAAACCATAGTCGGTCTGACTGAATTTTTGTTTGGGGGAGGGGGTAAAATATGGCATGGAATGGCTCTGTAGTTGTCTCAACTTGTAGGACTATTGTTGTTGTTGTTGTTTTTGTTGTTTTTTTTTTCTTAGTTGTTGTTAGACTTTCCCCAACTCGCTCGTGGTGATTTTTTAACTATGCAGCGCCACTAAAGATCACAATCAGTTAAACTAAAATAAGTGAGTATGGGACGTCAATAGCGCCTAAAAAGCAATCAAGCAATAAAATGACTAACCAACCACAAGGCCTGTTGGACAGGCTAGACTATTGTATATACCATTCTGACTCGGGTATAGCCCACATCATGTTGAATTTAAGAGGTGGGATTATACGAGTGTACCTTTCAAGGTTTTTTTTTCAAGCTGTCAAATGCATACTTATGGGCCTTAAAAGCAGTGGCGGATTTAGGGGGGGCACAGGGGGCACGTGCCTCCCCGTTTTGCCTCGGCCAACTTTTTTTGTCCGACTACCAACCGAACAGACTCATCCAGGGGCGGATTTAGCCCCCCTATTAAAAGGGTAGATACCTTTTTTCTTTTTTTTTTTTTTTGCTCGTCAGGGAAAACCTAAGAACCACGCCCACCCGGAATTTAAAAGTGTGCCCCCAATTTGGGGGGATCCTGTAAATATAATTAGTTTTCATAATATATTACCATATATGAGAAAAAACAAACAAATTAAAAATAATTACGCACATTCTACACCTGTTGATATACAAATTAGCTAAAATATACAAATTATTACCAATTATGGAAATTGTATCGAAATAAGGTAAAATGTCAAATATGGCATTTCTGGTAGATTTAAGAAAAACAAATCTATTAAATTAAATATAAAATTGTGAATGTTCTGAAAAAAGTTTCTGAAAGAATCGATTTCTATGATCAATGTTCCGGAGATATGGATATTCTATATTTTCACCCATAATTTGCATATTTTAGCTAATTTGCATATTAACATGTGGCAGATGTTGCCCAATTTAAATTACTCCTCTGATCATAATTTTTTTTAATATAAAAAAAAGTTGTTTATATTTTATTTGAGTTAACTAGGCAAAATATTAAAACATTGGTTTGCCCTATACCGAAATTCAAAATGGCCGCCAAGGTCAAATGATGTCAAATTCGCGATGGGTCTCTAGCCTAAAATTACCCTTATGTAATACATATATATAAATAGTCAGTGACAAATTTTATGCTTTTACCACAAAGTTGGTTCATTCACTCTTTTTGTCGAGTTAATTCGCAGGACTATTAATAGTAAAGTATTATAATAGCTGTATTAGGCCTGTTGTTAACTAAGTAGTGGATCAGATGTGTAATCCAGTAGTCATGTGGTATTCATATTATTGTATACGTTTTACTCAGACGCTTATTGCATTAATATTAAAATACAATCATAAAATTCTATTATACCTGGATAAAGTGACAATCTTCCTCAATGATTGTTGTATCTCTTCCTAGGCTTACGGCTCAGGCTTGGAGCGCTTATTCCCGGTTTGTTAAGCTGTTAGTATGGTATTCCCCGACCCTGGATGGGACGCTGCCCATTGCAGGTACCCAGCAATTTACCGGTACCCATTGTGTAGCTTGTAGATATCAGTAAATTTTATTGTCCAAGCATGACTGCCGACTGGAATTCTGAACTGCAACCACTTTGCCATTGCTCCTCTGGATTCAATCGTACATGGCAATTTAAATATTCATAAATTACAAATTATATATTTTATTCAGTTTTAGAAGTGAATTAATAATTTCGAAAGGTCCACTAATCAACTTCAAGTAAGAAAGTATAATACATAGGCCAAGTAGGCCTATGCAAAAATCATGTCAGGATGGCGTGTATCTTATTGCTTGGAGAATGTATTATACTTTCTTAAATAAGAATTTATATTTATAACAACGTTTTGGTTTCAGCTGTGATCAAATGAATTAAAGATTAGTTGTAATTATAATCTGAAAGATTCAAGTAAGAAAGTATAATATGACCTAGTCATTGAGATACACGCCATTGTGTCAGGATTCAATGTTTCTACATAAATTATGCCATCCGATCAGAAATGATGATGATATTTTTGATGATTACATAATTTGTGTCGAAATATTGGATCCTGATACAAGAAGTTTAAATATTTCATAGATGTTCAAAATTTCAGGTACAATGCAGTTAATTATGCTGTAAATAGCAAAGCCTAATCAACTTCAAGTAAGAAAGTATAATGCATACTCCAAGGAATGGGATACACGACATCGTACAGGATTCAATATTTCGACAAAAATTCATCATCATTCCTGAGGATGACATAATTTATGTCGAAATATTGAATTGCTTGGAGTAGGTATTATACTTTCCTACTGTTACAGTTCCAGGATTTTGTTATGAAGCTAAACTTGGCGGAGGAGGGAGATAACTCGGTGCGGGGGGGGGGGGAGCACATCCCTTTAGAAGTTTAAAGTAATAAAACAGCATGTATATACTTTAAATATAAATATTTTGGCGCCGAAAACTCCCTCAGGGACCATTAAAGCACTAATTAATAGGCATTTTTTGCTTGTCGAACTCCAACCGGGACCGTGGATGCGTCCCCTGGGGTGGGGTATCAAGATTCGTCCCCATCCACTTGAGCCAAAAACATTCCGCCACCTCTGTTAAACTCTAGGTAACCTGATGCAATAAAATAAGCTATTCAGTACTGTATTAATTTTGTGGGTATTTTAAGCTTATGCCTAACAAGAATAATTCTTCTCACGTGACAATTTAACAGGTCAGAAAGTTTTAACAAAGGACAAGTCAATCTTGTTGAAGTATATATTCATTCTGACTAAAGAAGTAAATACAACAATCCAAACAATATATATAATATTTACAAAGGGTTGTGTTCCGCTTCAATGATATTGGTTATTCAAATTGAAGTTTACTCAATTTAGAAGTTATACAATAGGTTAAAAATCAATCAAAAACAAAATTGTCCCGGATGTACATCTAGCGATAGACCTTCCATTCTCTGAAACGGGCGTATTTTCACATTAGGCCTAATTGTTTAAAAACATTTTTTAAATATTAATCCTGAAGTTAGAATTTTAAGCCACATCCGTGAGTGATTTCAGACGTGCAACAACCTTTTTATTTATTCAGGTAAGCCTAAGTTGAATCAAGAAGATTTTATTAGTTTTACATCGACAAATTCACACATATCTAGTCTGCATTTTATGTTGTAAAAATCCATAAGGAGATAGTGAACCAAGTATTGTTTTTCCACATGATCTGTGGTTTACCTAACATATGGCTGTACCGTACCTAACTTTAAAGTGTTTATTATATCTAAAGTGTTTTCATTATATTCTAGGAAAATGATTAAAAAGAAGACGCCTCGATCTTCTGCAAAACGTGCATCCTGTAGGAAGCACGAAGGCTTACCCCTGTTGAAGTATTGTTTATCGTGTAATGAAAGAGTCTGTAAGACTTGTGAGGCAGAGGATCATAAGGCACCAGACCACGATGTAGCTACTTTTGAAACTGCCATTGAGACCAAGAAAAAATCAATGGTAAAGACAGTACAGCAGTCGATAGACAAAAGGAATCGTTTGAAGGAATGCAAACTAAAGAGCCAGGAAGTCATTGATCGTGCAGATGAAGAAGAAATCGCTGCTTTGGAGTCAGTCGAGAATCATCGAAAAAACTTAAAAATTGCTATCGATGAAATTTGTAATAATTTTGTTGCTGAAGTCAAAATGGCAAAGAAAGGTAAAGTCGACGCTGTAAATGATCAATTAGGGATGATATCACAACAAGAGAAGCGTATAGCTGCCTCAGAACTTATACTTAAAAATACCCTAAAAATGAGTAATGACTCGATTTTTGAAGAAGGTAAAAGAGCGGAAGAAAAGAATCTAAAAAAGATGTTGCGTCAAACGGAAGCAGAGACATTACCTCCAGTGTTTTCCATACCAGTATCTTATTTTCCGAATGAGGAATACATTCAGCTTATTAAATCATCTCCAATTGGCTTAGTTATTACCGAAAAGAATTGTCTTGACTTGAAACTAGAGAAAACGAACCAGAGGGAACCTGTGGTTGGAGAAATTGTTACCATACTGGTTAACAGACACCCTGCGTTAGCCCACGTACCGATTACCGATAACTTCCAACCAATACTTGTCGATGGTCAGGGTAACACTATCACATTGCCTTTAGTAAGGGTCGATGGACGTCTAGAGATTACGTTCGTTCCACTTGTAGCAGCAGAGCATACGATACAGTTACAGTTGGGTAATGGCAGATTCAGTGAGAGCGTACTGCATCTAGATGTTATGGCACGAAAACACGTAGTGCTTGAAATAGGCAACGATGAAATTTCTAATATAAAGTTAGATCGGCCAAATGATGTATGCATTACATCAGATGGCTTTTATGCAATTGCTGATCGGTTCAACAACCGAATAGTGGTATGCAACCAGCTTGGGCAATTACAGAATGAGATAAAAGCGGTGAGGGTGGGTGAAGACGAGTTGAAGATTTACCCACATGGAGTTTCCTCAACTCCGAATGGTGGTATACTAATTGCAGATCCCGAAAACAAGATAATTTTACTCTGTGATTATGCAGGTCATGTGTCTAAAAGATTTGGTGGAGACATGTTGAAGTTCCCAACATCTGTGGCTGTAGACTACGAAGGTTCCATACATGTAATGGACAGTAAACGTAATGCGTTGTTTACCTTCAGTGAGGAAGGGGAATTCCTCAGACGTGTTCCTGATGTTGACGATGACATCTTATCGTTAGCAAATCCACGATACGTGTGTACGTCTCCTACTGGTGAGATAATCGTTGCCGATACTGGAAACTCTCGAATTCTAGTTCTTGATATGTCGGGAAAACCTCTCAATTTCATCAAGATTGAATACAAAAGTCGATTTGGTTATCCAACTGGACTCGCTGTTGATGACCAAGGTACGATATATGTTAGCATATTTCAAGAAGGAGGTACTGGCAATGCTATTCTTAAGTATAAAATGACTGGGAAGTCACTTGGTAGTGTGGACACAGGTGAGTCCATATTTTCGCGCGGAA
>JAOTQE010002371.1:0-11379 GCA_025631205.1 Nesometra sesokonis
GCATCATTTATACTAGTAATACACCGAATTAGCGACTTTGTTTACATCTTTTTTTTTCATGCTTAGCATGGAAAAAAATTAAAAATGTTTATAGAAAATACTTTTTTATTTTTTATAGGCAAAATATGGAGATGGAAATACGACAATCCCTGGAAGATCTCAGGAGAAATTTTCAAATGAAGAAATTAAAGGCTATCCAAGATCAGGTACTATATATTGTTTAATTTCTTTGAGGGTCAATCTTAAAATTAGTGAAACTAGAGTGGAATTTCCCAATTCTTGCAGGTATTAATTATATACTTATGTGGAGCTCTGAAGTATTAGTTATGATCTTGTATGAGGCAAAATACTCACTATTCCATGTGACACAAAATAATTCTATTTTCAAAGCAATTGTACATTTTTCTTGTTTTTACAGGAATTACGGTTAATTGGAAACCTCATCCGACATGGAAAATACGGAAACATGGAATTGATCAACGTACTTAAATTGCTCTTCCCGATGAAAATGGAAAAGGAACTGAAGAAGCTTGTGTTAGAAATGAATAACAATGATGACAACATGGGAATACAGCCCAGTAGTGATAATCAGGATGATAGTGATGAGCCGATACAAGGGTATGGATTTAATCATTACTCTTAATTCTTTTTAATCATTACTCCTAATTCTTTTCTTAGATGCCATGTTGGTCTGCATAGGTGACTATGTTATTAGGAAGATTCTGATTGAAATATTAACTACACCATGAAGAAAGTAATTCATAAAAAAAACCTGGTCTGCAATTCTTTAACCGGTCTATTCTTTCCAAAGTCAAAAAATGAAAACAGTCAAACATTCAAATTTATCAGTATAATATTGATTTTATATTTACATCATTTTATTACAACAATAAAAAAAAAAACAAACTAATAACATAATATATTTTGTGGGTGGATTTTAAAAAATAAAGCACATGAACCTGTATTTTCTTTGCTTCTGTGAACAGCCTAAATATAGTAACAAAGGGCGAGCTATATACACATGCAAAAATGGCGCCTACTGTGGACAGAATAGCTTGGGTGACATCAATGGGAAAATATCAATGAAATCATCCAGGCCTAGCCAAAAAGAGTTTATAAAACGTTTACACTTTTTCTACTCAATAATAAAACTAAAGAGGTGAAGTATGCAGGCAACCATATTTATTATTTTATAAATAATAAACAGTTAGTCTCCAAATACAGTAAATTTTATTTTGGGATAGATTTTGGAAGGATTGCTCCTATAAGTAAAGTATCAAGTAAAAATAATGAAATAGAACTCCGTACAGTATATGCAGATAATACAGGTGTGGTTAAAATTTTCTTTTAAAATTATTTAAATTTGCAAATTTTAAGGCAGTCAGGTTTAAGTTACAGTTGCTCAGTGTGATGACCAAAACTTCTTTACTTGCATTTATTATTTGTTATGCCCCACCACAAAATGAGGCTCATGGTAAGAAAATCCTAAATTCAGTTATTGCTATCGTCTAATAACACATAATAAGCGGCAATCCACACCTTCAATGATATTCATTGTATAAGTAGGTCCAAAGATATGTGTATTTCAATTTTTTATGTATGGAAACACAGTTTTGAGAATATTGCCCACGAAGCAATCGAAAAAAGAACAATTAAATGACTATAAATCTCAGAAAATCTACATAAAGAATACTGCCCTTAATAAAAACTGACATAAAAAGTATTTTATAATGAAATATAAGTACCATAGTACTAATAATTTATAAAAACTAAATTTCTAAACAAATTTAACTTCAGACCTTCGGTGATTATCTGAATTTGATCTCACCTAACTCATTTTGTGGTGAGACCTCACATTTGGCTTATTTATATAGAAATAATATAAAATATATTTAATGATGGCAATGATGAAGGATGATGATGTTAAACAATATCTATGTTTTCTTTCTAATTTTATATTACCATGTGTTGTTTATTACTTACCTTGTTTGATTTTATTTTTATATTTTGTTTGGATTTGTGATACAGTAATATCAGGTAAGATTGCATATTGTTTATAAGATCAAAATCTGGCGTTAATTTCACTGCAGTGCATCACCATAGAAACATCACTGTTTACTAATTACTATTTTGAGATGTTGCATAAGATTTCATATTTTTAAATTTTAATATTTTGTAGTGTTTTTAAAGAATATTTTGGTTTTGGTTTTAATAATTATATAATTAAATATATCTAAAAAAATTTAACTGTATTATTTAACAACAAAATAATTATATATACAATATTATTATACACAGTGGCATACTGTGTGATTATGTCATTTGTTTGGGTGGGTGAGGGTTGGTTTTCTGTTTATATCACATTGAGTTTTTTTGCTGTGTATTCAAGTGTGTGTTTATTCACTGTAACATTTAATTAAAAAAGTCTTTTCATTCAAAATCATTATTTTAGATAAAATAATTCATAATTACATTGGTAGTAATTATTATTGGTTTTTGGTAAATAATAATAAACAATAATTCTTCATTGGTAAAACTGTATACACCACCATCATCTCCACTTTTGTATTTAATTATAAATTTTAGTTTAATTATCATTAATAAATAATAACTGTGCATTAGTATTACTGTGTACACCATATACCATCATCCCCCATTTTGTTAAATATTACAAAATTTTATTTTAATCATCATTATCTCATTATTTGTCATAATGCCACTCTAGTAACTTACTAATAATGATATTATTTTTGTAAATTTGCAATATTAAAGTTTTACCATATTTGTTTATTGTTTAAATGATTACAATGACTGTTACTAATTTATGATTACATTTACAGTAAATATTGTTTGGTTTGGTAAAGTAATAAATAATAATTGGTACATTGGTAATACTGTATAAACCACCATTTTTGTTTAGTATTACTAAATATTAATTTAATCCTAATGATAATTATTATTTATATAAACTTACCATATTGTACTTTTTGTTAGAAAATATAAATAATAAAATATGACTATCATTACATTAATGGGTTTGGTAAAAAAATTTAAATTGGTGATACTAAACACACCATGTACAATAATTCATACTTTTGTTTAATATTACTAAATGTTATTTTAATAATCATTATCTAATAATAATAATTACATTACAAATAATTATATTACAAAATTATTATTTATATAAATTTGCAATAGTAAAGGATTACAATTTCTGTTATTAAAACAGAAAACAAATGTTTTATGCACTGCCAGTTAATGCCAGGTATTGTTCTTATATTGACTTTTATTTCAATTATCCTTCCTCCAGGAAGCTAATTTCAAAATTTTTACAGGGGAAAGAAAAAGAAACAAAAGTCAAAGAAACAGAAAGCGTCGAGCCTGAAGACAACATTAGAGAAGAGGGTCCGATCAACAATACTGATGAAACCACTGAACTCTGAAACAGATAGGTAAATTTTCTTGCCTTAGCTATTTTATGGTGAGCTGGCTGGGTGGGTTGCCTTTTTTGATATTCCCACTTCCTCTTAATCTTTGAAAACATGAGTCACGTAACCTTCAATGTAGCCTGTCTCACAGGCCTTACGGTCGGGTTTATTCATTTTTATTGTTGATTCCTTTTAAGGCGCTATTGACGTTCCATACTCACTTATTTTAGTTTAGCCATAAGGCCACGCACCCGATGTATGGGTGTAAACGGTCACGCTTGATTGAATTTGAAAATCATGTGATACCATTGCATCACTCTCTCATGCTAATTAAAATTTGGTGTTAGCGAAGGCCTTCATGCGCGGCTGGGTCTACCCATGGAGAAAAGAAAATCCCTAGGCCTAGGCGACGTGATGGACGATTGCAACTGCACGAGCAATAAGAACAGAGTTTTTTTTATTAGAATAGGACAAAATTACATTCGTGAGAATACTTTTCAGGTATAATTTGTTGTTTGGTAGTCTCTCAAATGGTGCTTGGGCTTTTAGATCATTCACTCGGAAAGGAAGCATTTTGGTTGGTCGATCGTACTGTAAAGATTATTTCAAACCGCCCACATGTCAAATACAGAGGGACGAAATATGTCATTTCTTTCTGGCGAATCACGCATGAACTGTTTTAACAGGCCTTACGGCTTAACTAAAATAAGCGAGTATGAGACGTCAATAGCGCCTTAAACGGAATCAAGCAATAAAAGTGAATACATGTAAGCCCGACCGTAAGGCCTGTTGGACAGGCTACCTTCAATGATTTGAACTGTTCAGTTTGCCTTAATTCATGTGCCACAAAGGTTTTGTTGGACCTATGAAGTAACATTTATTTCAAATATTCAGATATTAAAGTACTACAGTCATTGCATTATATGTGGTGAGCAGTTTATAAAGAATTCTAATCGAGATGTCTGGAATTTGGTGGTATATTCAGATTCTTAGCTTAAGTGAAGCATAGCGTAAGCAAGGTGTACCCTAATTTGTGGCGTAATGACCAAGGTGTTCGGACACATTGTGTAGCATAAGTTATAAGCATTCTTAGGGTATGTTCAGAATCAACGATTAAGCAGAGCGTAACATATGTGGTGTACGATTATTTGTGTCTGATCTAGCTGGTGATTAGCGTAAGTCTCTAATCCTTAGCGTAACTTGTGCTTCCTGCAAACCTTGGTTTAGCGTAAGCTACGGAGGTACGCCTTGGACACCTGAATGTTCCTTGTGTTCTGCGTTGTCCAATCACAATTTGCAATCGGTCTGCATTGGCCAATCAATTACGGATCACTGGTCATAGAAAAACCCACTGGAGGCAATTTTAAAATTGCTTGTGATTTGCACTATGCCTTGTGTCTGAACAGATTGGTCGTTACGCCACAGATTAGCTTATGCCCTTCTTACACTAAACTCCGCTTAAGCCATGAATCTGAACATAGCCTTAAATTACTACTAGTGATTTCCTATGACCAATCATCCATAATTTATTGTCATGTACATCAATTGCAAATTTTAATTAGCTCCATAGCTTACGCTAATCTGGGGGAAGGACAAGTTACGCTCCGGATTAGTGATGCTAATTGCCAGCTAGTTCAGACAATAGATATATTATTTACAGCTAGATTGTGAACAAAATACGTAGTCTCAAAGTGCAGTTTCATGTAACCGCCTACTATTTCGGAATCCAACCAATCAAATCGTGTTACTTTCTAACACTTTTGCTACTTCGAAATTGCGCACACGCCATCTTTCATAGAAGTTTAAAAATTTTCAATAAATAAAAGTAAATTTAATTCAAATCTAAAGACATCGACAAAATAAAATATGTGTGACATATGTAAATAATTTTTTAACAAAAGAATGTTAAAAAATATAATTGTAAAACAGTTATTATTTAACTTGCATGTTTTTGACGTAGCCTGACGAAATCAAAATAGTAGGCGCCTACATGGGACTGCCATTTTGCAGTGTTAAGATCACCATCTAGCCGTATAATATATCTATGGTTCAGACACAAATAATCATATGCCGCGCATGTTGTGCACTGCTTAATCATTGAGTGTGAACATACCCCGAGACTCCTCACATTTTGTCAGTTGTTTGCATCCTTGAGCAATAGTTTACTTACATTGCTTCCATTTGTCCAGCTGTACTAGCACCCATCCCAAGAGCAGATTCAGGATCCACCGAAAAGGAGGGGGGGGGGGGTGCGCTTTTCCCAAACCCGAGTGGTCATGGATTACAGGTTTCATTTGACAAGCAAAAAAAAAATTATTCCTTCCATTTGACGTCTTTTGTACACCTGGCCCATATATGTGTCTTTTATTTACTTTTAGGGTAAATATTATACCTGGCACCTCGTATAGTATAATGGGGAGGTACATTTATTTTTTGCCGATAATAGTGGTGCATGACAGCTGCGACTCTTCCCCTCCCCCTCCCCAAATCAACCCCTGCATCCAAGGGAGTATCACACTCTCATCGATTTCACAATATAGGAACTGAGAATAAGCTAAGTTCCAGCCCTATGAGCCATAAAAGATTCGGAAGAGGAATTAGATTTATACATTAAATTTCCACTTTTATGTATTTTATAATGACGTGAATTAGGTGAAATAAAACACATCATTTGCATAGCATGTGATGTTTATATAATTAAAAAATAATTGGTCTAAACAATTTTCTTATTTTACCTAGTCCTGAACCAATCAAAAAGAAGGCATCAAAGAAGAAGTTAGCACCGATAAAAAGTAAGAAGTTGAATATGGAAGAAAGTTTACATAGACCGCCACTTCCCGGTATTCATGGCGTGCGACCAGATCCGATTGGACGTGCTGATTCAATAGGTTATGCTACAGACCAAAGTACTGAAGATAGTGATGAAGATGAACCAATAAACAAGAAACAAATGAAGAAAGTCAAATTAAAAGGACGCAAGAAATAAACACCGTAGTTAAACAGTAATGGAACACTGCAGAGTCCATTATTTTCATGACCTCTTTCAGGGGTGGATGCAGACTTTCGGAAAGGGGGGGCTGGAAGGGGGACCGATAGAGAGTCAAAGTTCTAGGGGGTCCGGGAAATTTTGGACTTCAGATGTCCTGAAATGGCCTCAGGGGCGTGTTAAGGTCAATTATAGCTGAATATTTTTGTTTTATAGACAATATAAATAATATTGATATGTTTCTTTCCAAAAGGGGGGCCCGGGGCCGGCCCGGCCCCCCTTAAATCCGCCCCTGCCTTTCATTTACTCGGCATTCATTACAAAATATCAGTCACGAAAAAAAAAAAATAAACAATGCATCTTCTTGGCTGTTGGAATGTTAAGATTGGTAGTGATATTGTTGGGTAAATTAATTCTCAATTTCAACTGTGTAAAAATCCTCCAAACAGCACTAGTATGTGTGATCTCAGGATGTGATCGAAGATCTAAACGATGCAATCTCTACTGTGAAAAAAAGTCACGAAATCTTGCAATGTTTTTTTAAATAAAATATGTTGATTAATACCGATTTCCTGTTGATCATTCTTTTTTCAAATACCTTGATCTGAAACAGCATTTTGAATCGCTACAAAAGATTAGCAAGAAAATTTTAAATCAAACCAAGCTTCTAAATTTCCACTCTGTATTACACTGTGCTAAATTAAATATGTATACCTCGAAATATGTATACATCGAAAGTGACTCTTTTCTAGTCAGTCATTGTGAAAATTGTCATTTTTCAAGATTAACGATTGAAACCGCCATTCCAGATCGCTGTTTTGGGGATTTATAATTGACAGGAAAACATGCTCTAGTTATTATTCAGTTGGGTGCATCTATTTTGTGAAAACTGTAAAACCTTGATTAGACGCATCTCAAAAAAAGCCCCTCTGTACGCTTGCAAAAGGTAAGCTTGAGCAGAAGCCCATCTCAAACCATGGGGTTCTTTTCAAGATATTAATATGAGCTTCTTTTAGAGATTGTCGCACTTTAATATCATAGAGTAATTGTAAACGATGATGGTGATGATGAAGAAATCATGTCAGGAATTGAAATTTAGGAGCTTGTTGTATTTAAAGAAAATTTCATTGTTTAAAAAATCTTTAATAGGGCCAAAATAAATAAACAGTCTCTGGTTGACGGTTGATCTAGACCCTGTGCATCAATGGTTTTTTTTTTCATATACACAAAAGCGCCACCTACAATTTGAGGCTTCAACTAGGCAATTTTGACTATCTTTTAAATATTGCTGACTTTTTTTAAACCCATAGCAAAATAGCCACATCAAATTTTGGAAATTAGGTCTGACCAGGAACTGGATATTTTTTTGTTTGGCCTAGTCTTGAGTTTTTATTTCAATTTCACAGTTTTGTGTCATCTAATTTGAATAGAATCTCTAACTTGAGTTTGCAAATGAAATCTTGAATGTCCGTCTTGAAAAGAGATTTTACATTTTATCTTATTATAAGTTCTTTGCTTTATCTAACCCTAAACTTGATATTCTTTTACATATTATTTTTTATATCTAATATATTTATATTTTGTAAATAGTTAATTTTATAATTTATTATGCAAAGTAATTTTAAACAAAACCAAAGTACATATTTTATCCATTTATAAATTCTCTAATGTTGAGATTTTGTGCAGTTGTTTTAAACTGTTTCGTATTTTGCATATTTTGATGTGTGTGATTAAGTTTTATTTTAATTATATTGAACCAAATGTACATACTGGGTGGTCATAAAAAATGGGCTATACTACGCTGTGAAAACAATAACACCTTCTGACAAGGCAGGTCTACCATGTTAAATCACTAGAGGATCTATCTAGAACCCCAAAAATCTAGCTAGAACCACAGAGAACTACCTAGTTGATATTATTAATACCTTAAGGGCAATAAGTAATTCTTTGTTTGTTATGATGTGAATGTTTTCAATGGCTAATTTCCCTGTATACTTGTAGAGCATTGTTGACTATATCCTTGGTATTATCCCTTAATATGGTAGTTTGATATAGTGTTAATCCTGTTAACTACCTATCTACCATGTTAACAGAGTTGTTTTTTTTTTCAAGGGGTATGACCTTCCATATCTCTGAAGCCCTCTAAAAATTTACACATCCAAAATCCATAATGTCCTAAGAATAGAGACCAAATTTTAATTTTAACCTTTAAGATATCTGTTTTGGGACCAAAATCAATATACCTGTAAAGAGTCAAAATTGCATGCTCCGGACATTTTCATTCTATTTGAGCGCACAATCTTTAGTGAAATGTCATCCGTGAAGCAAAGTTTCTTTACTTTCTCCATCAAAAACCTATTGATAAGGTTTGCACATTATGTTTTTCTTTTCTATCAAACCATTTCATTCATTCATAAAGTCAGTGTTTGCTTCTGTGACTTTAATTCGTTCTTTTGTCATACTTCTCATAGAAATTCAAGACACTCCAAGATTTCTCAGTCTTTCCCTGCAGTTTGTGAATGCAAGAATCTTCCACACACTAAAGATTTTCTTCTGAGCAATTTTGGTTATACACTGCTCAACATCCTATCTAGAAAACATGTCCTCCCCAACATTATGATCACACTAATAAAACTTTTTATTCCAGTTTTTGCCCATAAAGTCTTTCATAATTTCTGTCCCTCTCCAACCATTTTCATTGAAACATGCTTTAATCAATTCTATGTCCACTGCGGAGAAAACTATTTGGTTCAGCAAACTTATGAACTCATGCCTATCTGGCAAGAGGTTCTGTGACACTACGGGCAATATTCATTATCACTGGAGTGTGCATTTTTAGGCTACGTCATCATTTTAACCTTGTGTACGGACTACTCAGGCCATGAGCAACACGGCCTCAAAGTACAGCCACTTTTTTATGCTCACCCAATCAGTGGTGGCGCTTGGAGGGGGGGGGGGCTACAGCCCTCCTTCGGGGAGAAATTGAAGGTTTCGTTGGTGGGATTTATAGGGTAACGACAAGGGGCAGATGAAGCCCCCCAACACCAAAACGGGCTAAAAAAGCACGGAACACAGCAAATAACTTTTTTTTGCTCGTCAGCCTGAAAATATGCCCACCTCAAACTTTAACTTTCCCAACTCATTAGGAGTCCCGTGCCCCCTGTTGGGGGTATTTCCCTGCTGTTGGGGTATTGCCCTGCTGTCGGGGAATTCCTGGCGCTGCCACTGCACCCAATATGTATACAGTTCTTCATACCTGGAAGTTTTTATTGATAGGTCTATTGTAATTTTAAAATAAGATTTTATATTTAGTGTTGTATTTACATTTCTTGTCCAGGGTATTGAATAAATGATTTATTGTAGATAACTATTGTCTGGTTAGCTTGACTTTCTACAGTATATATTTTAAAGATGTGGTTGTAGTACTGTATATCAACTGGAAAAAATGTGTACCAACATTTGGACTACAATTCAACTTGGGCAACCATTTTGATACAAAGATGTTTGTAACACTGTACATAAAGCCTATACAAAACTCAACAGAATAAAATATTGGAAATTGTATTGTGTTATTGGGCCTAATAGAAAAAAATTTCCCAATCAACTGACCAAAATTTTGAAAAAATTCTGTGCTTAATGAACAAAGATTGTTTAGGCCTAATGGAATAAATTCATACTATTGTAGTAAGTCAGGGAGAGGGAGCTCTTCATCTTGAAAATATAGTTTTAAACGGCATAAATTTACACACACAAGGCTTTGGAGGCTGCTCCCTGGGGGAAAACAGCTAAAAAGCTAAAAACAGAACAAATAACCTTTTTTTTGCTAATCAACTTTATCTGGGGAATATAGGGCTAAAATATGGAAAATTACTTTTTTCTTGTCTGAAAATTGAGGGGTTAAATTTCCTGACCCCAATTTAATAATTTCTATATTCACCACTGTGCATGTGTATTGTAAAGAACCCAGTAGATTTTTGGAAATGAGTAGTGGTGTGCACAGGCAAAAGTTGGCACCAGGACAGCAAAGACATACTGCAGTGGTGGACACAGGGTGTTGCCCTAGTTGCCCGGTCAACACCCTTACTTTCATAATTCTGATTTTCGAGCATCTGAATGTTCAAAATTATCCATAACCTATAGCTCTAATAAGTGATGGGGCAGAGGTTAAAGACTCCTGATGTGGCAAACTAACAGTCTGAATGTGAAGAATCGTAGAATCTTGGGTGCATCTAGAGGGGGTGGGGGTTGGGGAAGGCTCTTGATCCTCTTTCAATTTTTGGATTCTAGTAAATCTAGAAAAAACCTCCACTTAGTTTTAGGCCTATCTTATATTTTTGTCTTTAATAAATAATGAGTTTTAGTACAGCTTAAAATTGTGTAAAATCTGGTGCTTCCATCCACACTGGGGCTTCACCCCTGACCATTGGATTTTTACTCTTGGGCAACCCCCTTTAATTCATCCTGCAACCGCCCCTGTACTGTCAATTACCTGTAAGGTGAAGCAAGTTCACAAGTATGTATAAAAATGATGCTCAAGCATTTAAGATGCGCCAATTTGTTAGTTAATCATAAAAGGTGCAGAGTGGACTACATGTACATTCAATGACTTGCTTCTCCCCAAAGCCACAATCGCACTGGCCTTTTTTTTGGTAAAACTAACCGACACAATGGCAGTTTTCCCATAATTAGTCCGTGCCATGTGGTTAGTTTATCCAAGTCCCGCCTGCCCAAGCAAACTGACCAGCTTTAGTTTAACAAGCAAGCAACAAGCAAGATGTATTGTCACCTGAAAAACGACAGAAAATTGATTTTGAAAATAACTTGCTTATTTTGAAGAAATATGTAAATTATGACCGTTTCCACCCAGATTTAGAATATTAAAAAAATATTTACCCCTACTTTGTAATATTATAGTGCTTAAAATTAGCAAAAATGCATAAAAAGGCTGGAAGCCTCTACAAT
>JAOTQE010002382.1:0-11378 GCA_025631205.1 Nesometra sesokonis
AAACATCAAAAAGGCTGGAAGCCTCTATATTTTTGATAATTTCTCACTGTAAAAATCTTATTAAACAGTTTTTAAATTCACTAATTTTTATTCTCCAGTTTTTAACTTTAATGCTACTTTGATATGATCAAGTTAATTTCAAAATTAATGTTGATGATTTTTTGGTCATTTTCTGGTGACAATATATCTTTAAAAGAAGTACTTGCAATGTATTATGCTGAAATTTTGCTGGAAGCCTCTACAATTTTGATCATTGCTCAGCAGGGGAGCCGAAACTTTTATGAATCAGGGGACGGGGTTATATTTTGCTGAGGTACTACCCCAGACCAGTTAGAATTTTATGAACAAAAAAAAAGTTATCACTGGGGGGACTGGGGGACCCGTTCCCATCCCACTCTTCCGCCGCCCATGTTGCTCAGTGTGAAAATCTTAATTTCTGAATAAACTAATTTCTATTCTCAAGTTTTAACGTTGATTTTGCTTCGATATATGTATACCATGTGTCTGTCTTAAAGGTGGGCGTCGGATCCTGCAGGCCTGCAGGCCCCGGTGGGGTCAAGGTGCGATGAAGAGGCTATTGTGGGTTCTGGGCCAAAGCCAAGAAACTAGCCTTTTTAAAGCATTCAGGTCACTAATGTTTAAATGTATATTTAAATACAGAATGTAGTACAATTTAAAAATAAGACAGTTCGGCCGTGATAAAGAAACAAGCAAAATGTTTTCTCTTTTAATTGCTAAAGAGGGTTTGCCCGAACCCCTAAATCCTCCTTGCTACGGGCCTGGTATTTTATTGTAGACGAGCCTACACTATTATATGAAATAGTATTCATTCGTTATAAAATAATATCAATAATAGAGTAAATTATAATACACTTTAATTTCAAAGACCAAAACCATTTGTAAAGTTGTAAATCTAAAAATCTATACAGTAAGCTATTGTAGCAATACAGTAGTTCATTTTAGCATGCCATTTTGAAAGAAATAATTTATATTATATATTAACTATCGGGTACTATAAGAAATAATTACAGTTACATAATTATTAATTTAAATAATGACATTCCATTGGTGCAGACATTTTATTATATTTCTTTCATATTAAGTATTACATATTTATTAGACTAAGAATCATACCGATATATTTTTATTAAAAATTATATTGCAATATAATGAGAATTGATTTAGGATCATTGTTCTGCTTGGAGGCTGAAGTTATATAATAAACAAAATGTAGGACGTATTAAACAAACAATATTTTCCGAGACATGGCGAACAATTGTTTTCAAAGGTGTTTTTATTGAATGCATTAATAAACTGAAGCAGGGCAGTGGATGAAGGCAATTCAGCTCATGAAAAGAAATAGATTTGAAATATATTCAAACAAAGACAAGTAAATATATAAATAATGTGTAGGCCTATATTTGAAACACAATATAACAATTGCCACTTGGGCCTAAGTCTGGCGTCCGTCTTAGATAAATGATGAAAAGCAATAATCAGTGTTGTGTTCAGAGTGTAGCGCCATCAAAACCTCCCACTTTTAATATCTCCCCATAGGCGTCTGTTACCTGTTTACCTAGGCAATCTACTCTAATGTACCCCCTATTTTAATATGTCCCTTAAATGTGAAGTCATTTTCTTTTTTGGTGTCTGCATTCAATTCTATCTGGCATCCAGAAGCATCTATGTAGAACCCAATACATGTACATTGTCTCTGACATAGTAAGGCGCATCTCATATACGCAGCATTCATCGAGATTCCAACTTTCGAATTATTTACGTATAATCCACAAGTTTTTCTTCCTAAAATAAACATAAAAAAGTAGTTGTTTTTAGTTGTACAAAAGCTTTCTTTAAATACCAGTTCCCATAGTATTTTGTTAAGAAAATTGAAAAAAAAATCATGGTATTTGATAGCCATACCATTATGTAGCCCAATATATATCCATATTTTTTTATAGATTTGTTTTAATTATAATTCTAACAACGCAAACGTCTGAAGCTGAAGGTATTTTTGACGTCATATGACACCGCTCCAACACAAAGGACGTATCAATATGATGGTTAACAGGTATAGCCCAACATAACTACACATTTTTCGAAGAAATAAATTTGTTGTAATTATAATTGTAACAATACAATGTCAAGTTGAGGGTGTCTTATGACGTCACATGACACCGCTCTAAAGCACGTGTGCAATTATCAACGCGCTTGTCAATATGATGGTTAACAGGTATAGCCCAACATAACTCCACATTTTCCAAAGAATTAAATTTGTTTTAATTACAATTGTAACAATACAATGTCAAGTTCAGGGTGTTTTATGACGTCACATGAAAAACCGCGCTCCCAAGTACGCCTCCAGTTTCGAGGATTTTTGGTAAATCTCCCGGGCTCTAGGTAAACCACATTTTCTCAACCGGAAATAACCAACGATCAGTTACTAAGCTAAGGTCTGTTTAATTATGCAGAAACAGAAAAATAGGATAAAATAATTTAATTTTAGTAGCTGGTTGGGATGCTCGAGCACCCGCCTTCCCACAAACACTAGAGGTAGAAAACAATACAATTACTATGAAGACTGGGTCCCCAATTCCCCCCGCCCCTTCCCAACTTTCAGAGGAAACGAGCACACCATTCCCAAAGAAGGACGTAGACCTCCTTAATGTAAAAGAGTGAATCTTTACTCTTTTGGAGTGAATTAAAATGAGTGAGAGTGACCTAAGGGGCCAGAATGAATTGTCAGCACTCCAAATCCACTCTTGTGGAGTGAATTTTCTGGAAAACAGTGAGTTATTTCACTCGTAACTCGTAAGGAGTAAATTTTCAATTGATTGGAGTGAATTCATTCTTTGTGGAATGGTCCTTCAGGTCACTTTTGAAAGAGTAGATAGAGAGCATTAAATAAAGGAAATAACACTGTCTTTAATGGATTCTTTTTCTTTTTTGGTTTGTCAAAATTCAAAATCCAATCGCATTTTGTCCACAGTGAGTGAAGAATATGAAGTATTAGTGAGGTTTCGCATCTTTACGAAATACGAAAACGGATACGTCATAAATTCGTGTAACGTATCAATAGAACACCTTGAATATCTGTCACAGTTGGTGAATATTTTAAGACGATCATCAACGATTTGTAGGTGGAAAATTTGATCTATTTTTAAACACATTTAGCAACTTTCAAAAATGGAAGTGTGACGTATTTGTTTTCGTTTTCGTATTTTGTAAGTTTGCGAAACCTCACTATTAACTTGCTTAACTACTAATAAAAGCTCATAAAGAAGGTTGTGGAGCTAATTTAGGTCTTGGGAAAATCCCTGGCATGGACAGGGTTTGAACTAGGGGGCCCGGCTTTGAAAAGCAAGCGGTTGGGGAGGATCCAGGATAGGATTTGTGCGGGAGTGGGGGTGGCTTAAATCCCGATTATGGTTTTAAGAGATGATAAAAAATTTCTCCATTCTCGCTACAACCATAGACATTTTTCTAGTAAATTTTAGGGGGCTTATGCCTGTTAAGCACCTCCTACAACCCCACCCCACGCCCCCCGCTTTATAAATCCGCCACTGCTTCCACCAAATATCCACACCTACACACTGACTACGAGGCCCCGTTTAGGACATTAGCGACAAAAAGCTATTTTGTTGAGTCAGAATACTATTTTATCAACAAAATGCTATTTTGTTGCGACAAAATGGTATTTTGTTGACAAAATCGCTAATTTCCCAAACGGCGCCTTGTAACTGACTGCCATAATAAACTCTCCAGAAATTTAACATCAACAACTTTTTGTTCAAGTTATAACAGCAATTTGTAATTATGATACCTGGCCTCTTCGATGTTGCAAGTTTAATTTATATACAAGAAGTATATCATTATTATTGTTAGTTCAAGAAAGTCTGATCCAATGGAATAAAGTGTAATCGATCATAGATAATTATAGAACGGTAGTATATTGCTGATTTTTTTAAATATATAATTCAGATGATGGTTAACCCCAAATTGATTACTAAAATAGTACATGTATTTTCCATAATATAAGATCATTTTGAACAGTTAAAATGTGTTGGAGATTTTAAAGGGAACTATAGGATTAAAATATGGATTACCAGTGGAGGATCCAGACTTTTGGAAAAGGAGGGGGAGAATGGGGGACCGGTAGAGAGTAAAAGTTTCCTGGGGGAATGTTCTCCCGGGAAATTTTGGACTTTAAATGTCCTGAAATGGTCTGGGGCGTGTTAAGGAATCAATTCTTGCTGAATATTTTCGTTTTATAGACAATGTTAACAATATTCAATATTTTTTACTTTCCAAAGGGGGGGGGGATTTGGCCGCCCCACCCCCTTAAATCCGCCCCTGGTTACACCTATAAAACAATGAGTTGTGAGCTAACTGATAAATTTTCAAAACATTTTGACAATGAGATAAATCCCCCTGAAACAGGGTGGGAGAGGGGTTATTTGCGTAAGTATGGTACCTTATAACTTGTAAAACTTACTACGTTCACAAATGTAACCTTCAGTATAACCAACTATTCCCTGCGTCAAGGTCTTAGCGACGGCAAGATCATATATTTCAATATTACTTGTGTGAGCTCTAATTCCGCAATGTACCGATGTTGCTTCATTCGGTTCTTTATAACTTGTAGTATACCATGCCATAGAAGAGGCAAAGTCCTCGCCGGTTGTCCACTTCCAGTTTTTATCCACGTCTCGATCTAAGCCTGATTGGCGTGATAGTCCAATGGCGTATCTTCCGACTACGTAGTTAATGTTCACGTAGTTAAACACGGCGCTTATTTCACCATCTGTAGTCAGGCTTGCCAGCTGGCCACATAAAGATTCGCAGATACTGTTTGCATCCAACCAGGTTTCACTATCGTACCGACTTAATAAGAAAACGCTGTACTGGGAGCATTGGTACCAGAAACTAGAATGACCTAATAATAAAATGAAGATAAAAATTGAGTACCGGTAGTAGTTTAATTGTAAGCCTACATTAGGATACATAATGTTAATGATATTAAAATTAGGCCATGTTCTCCAAATTAGTTGCAGCTGAATAACCAGGTCCAATGAATCACGGAAGAAATCCGTGATTCCCATGTTTTATAGTATCAACCTGCTATCCACAGTGCAATTGTATTTCGTTACTGTCGCTGATAGAATTTCATCACCGTGTTTAATCATTCCATTTTAATATACTTTCTTAATGGAAAGGTCTGTTTATACAGTGTACCGGTCTATCTGATAATACCGTAATATATTTTTTCCTTTGGAAGTACGTAAAATAAAAAAATAAGAACATGTTGAGCCTGAAATTAATGCAAGAAAGTAAACCATCTACAAAACATTGATGGATAACGGTAAGGAAGTGGAAAACAAACAAACCACACATCTGATAGAATGACGAGTTCACAAAAAAATGTAATTAACAATTGCCTACTTAAATGTAATAGACACAGGGTATACAAATGTACAATATATGTCATCCGAGAAATTTAATTACACTTAAATACAAGAACATGCTCTCGTGTATTGGCATTAATTTAGCTGACGATACTGTACGACTCCATGTTATAATAATTGCTTTCAACCAGACCCTTCAGCCATACAATTTTTGTTAACAAATCTTTTGTTGTATGAGACTAACCAATATGTCAGCTTCGCTGTTCTAAAATACACCAACTTTATTATACTTATTTAAATCGATAAAGTATTATTTTGCCGGCAAATCGAAAATATAACCGATGTTTTCATGATATACCGATAAAACATTACCAAGAAGACTATGGGCTTGTTTTCTTTTTAGAAGACTCTTCATGCAGTGCTGTCTTATTTTCGAAACGTCTTTTCGAAATTTAAGGTCACTTTTACAAACTCAAGAAGGGCATCTTTTTAATTGAATGACGTAGACCTAAATATTTAATATTTCTAGTATAAAAAATAAAGACTGCTTGGATTTCAATTTAGTTTGGAATATGTCAGTGTATAGGCCCTACACCAAGGATAACCATTGTTAAATATCGTTCTAAAAATTATTCCGGTAGATCACAAGTGAATTATAATGTACAAAAAACTTAATATCGGTTCTTTTTTTTGTGTAATAAAATGTTTAAGTAAGTTCTTGTTTATTTTTTAATTGTAAATATGGTTTAAATACCATAGAAAGACCATAAATTGCAAAGATCCAAGGTGGTTTTTAGTAATAAAATATTATAGAATCAAATTTAACTTGGGGACTGCCTTTTTTCCAAAATTGCCACCACCAAAAACTAAATGACTGCTATTTTTGCTATAAATCCGTATTTCACCAACCACGGCTCATAACTAATTCATCTATAAAATATTTAACAATCAACCTTTTTTCTGTTTAACCTTGCTTTGTTTGTAGCACCCATGGTTACCATAACTTGGCAACCAATGTAAAAGTTGATTTTTACACCAAAATCAACTGAAAAAGTAAATATTATCCAAGTGAAATTTTATTCTTTCCAATTTGATTAGTCAAAATCACACTTCAGAATTTTAGTAGGAAGCTTTTTCAGATTTTTGCAGTTCCTGACACGTCTTATACTACTGTATCTTAAAAAGATACATACTGTGTTTAAAAAAAAAGAATGTGTTCTAGGAGGCCAGGGGCGGATCTAGACATGTACTGTGACCTTCGCAAAACCCATGTGAAGAAGCTGGGGGTCCGGGGTCGCTTAGGGCCCCTGTTGTGAGGTACCAGAGTCTGAAGTCGTCTGACCTTCGCAATGGCGAACGGTGCGAAGGTCTGGAACCGCGCCTGGAGGCCTTCTTTCAAGACTGATAAATTCGAAATCATTGATTATCAGGGGCGGATCCAGGATCCACCAAAAAGGAAGGGGGGCGCACTTTTCCACTCCGGCACTCCGGGTGGGCGTGGTTGCCGAGTTTTTCCTGACGAGCAAGAAAAAAAAGGTAATTTCCCCAATTTGGTGCCCTAGTGCCCTATTTTGACCGTGTTTTGGCTTTTATGGTTAATTTTTGACCCGGCGCGCCGCGGCGCACCTAATATAAGGTGTGGGGGGGGGGGGGGCGCAACTACGTTTTGACGATCAGAGCCATAGATAGATGGCTCTGTTGACGATAATAGGGGGCACGCGCCGGTTGCGCCCCCTTCCCCACTAAATTCACACATGATTATCAGATCGAGAATAAAAGGGATTTATAGGCCTACGTAATGAAAGTCGAATGTTCTAAGCTATATACCAAAATATAGACAAGCAAAAACTTTTGAATGGTACCGTAATAAAAGAAATTGATCAAATAAAACTGTACTTATGGCTATTTATAGTACACCTACCCCAAACACTCAAAATATTCATCTTTTTTTTACTATGTGAAGTATTTACCTCTTAATGACCTGATTTTTATGAATTTTATATAAAAATATCGATAATCTAACAAGGCCGGATCCAGCCGAGCTGGAAAGAGGGAACCCGATGCAAAGTTCGATGACAAGCGCAGATATGAGGTTTAATAGGAAAATGAAAACTTTAGGCGTTGGCCTAGGACCTGGAAAAAATTCTCTGCAAATGCTCTCGGGTGCACCTTTTTAGGGATATGACCGAAACACATTTACTAAGAAACTACCAGCAGAGCTCCCAAGTCTCCTGAATTATCGAAGATTCTCCAGGAATTTGGAACATCTTCCACACTCACTGAATTATCAAATTTCCCCCGAATTGTGTTTAGAGGAAATTAATTTTCTAAGTTTTGTAAAAGTTCTACAATCAGATCATCGACCCATTCTTTCATAATATTTGTTAACAATATAATATTGTGAAGTTTAACAATAATTTTAGTGAACTGAAAGTGCATATTTTAACATTGATATTACAAGAGAAACAATTACAATGGTTTATATTTGGTTAAAAATGAATAAAAATGACTATAGTAGGTTTACCTTGTATGGAGGACATCAGTGCAAGGAATAACAGTATCACATAATGTATCATCGCATTCACAATCATACCAAACCTAAAAAATAGCGGTTTGTTAGATTTGACTAAATCAGGGGCGGATCCAAAATGAAATTTTAAGGGTTACAAGGTCTCTGTGACCCCCTAATAAATTTCAAATAATAAAATGTGATTTACTTATAGTAAAATTAAATTTAAATTGAATTCTAAACGGTAGATGCGCCGGGCCCAAAATCGACCATAAAAACCAAAAATACGGCCAAAATAGGGTACTAGGGCATCAAATTGGGGATTGAGGAGACCTTTTTCCTGTTTTTTTTTTTTGTTTTTGCTCGTCAGAAAAATAACCAGTCACGTCCACCCAGAGTGAAAAAGTGTGACACCCCTTTCGGTGGATCCTTGATCCGCCACTGGATCTAAGATCCATCAAAAGGGGAGGGCCCCTTCCCAAGTTCGGGTGGGCGTGGTCGCCAATTTTTTTCTTGGCGAGCAAAAAAAAGGGTCATTTTCATATTTTGGTGCTATGCTACCATATTTTGCTCGTATTTTGGGTTTTCATGGTAAGTTGTGGACCCGGCGCACCTAATATAAGGGGCGCAACTAGATTTTGACGATAATAAGGGAGGGGGCACCGGTCCCCCCCCCCACCACAAATCCGCCCCTGTAAATCATCAGTGATATGACAAGAGGCACAAACTATTAAGCCAGGCACTAAAAAAGAGAATCCAATAGGCCTAACTAATGTTTGTAACTAACCAAACTTGAATAGTCACAGAGCTGGCGTCAAAGGGGGTGAGATACGCTATCTAAGAACTTTATCGATTTAACATAGAAGCTCAGAAGGCCCCTTTAAATTTCCGTAAGTTCTGTAGTAATGTTTTACAATATATTATTATAAATCATTACCATTATTAATAAGCAAGTGCATTATCAATATTAAATTTAATGTCTCGACAATAATAAGAAGTATGTCTTAATTTCATCGGACTTATTATAGATGATAAAAGCTATGGGAAGAGGATGGGGAGAAATGCAGAGACAAAATATGCATAGTATACATTAGGAATAGATAAAAAAAAAACACTTTTTACAGTTACAGGCTCTTTTGTATATACAGCCGCTGTGCATCTATATTTAATAGCCCACATTGTCATCATTAAAACCCACAAACAATCGGGTCAATTTTAGGGGGTCTAGGCCTATTGAGTCACCCTTATATCGGACACTGGTGATGGTGGTGGCGATGATGATGATGATGATTATGATGGTGGTGGTGGTGGTGGTGGTGTTGGTGGTGGTGGTGATAATGAGGATGATGATGATGATGATGATGATGACGATGGTGATGATGAAGATGATGATGATGATGATGATGATGACGATGATAATGATGACGGTGACGGTGACGATAATAATGTTGATGATGATGACGATGGTGGTGATGTTGATGGCGATGGCGATGGTGATGGTGATGACCATGACGATGACGATAACGACGACGACGATGATGATGATGATGATGATGATGAGGACGATGATAACAAAGATAAAATATACTAATGATTTTCATTTTCTTAGTGGGTTAAACTTAAAACAACTAAAATATTAAATTCACATTTGCATTTTACAATTGCACTCGTACACCTTTGAATGCACCTTTGCTGCTTATGGCGCCATAAAAACCATCTACAACCCGTCGATACTTGAAAATTAATTGTCTTTGAATTTAGTTTGATTAACTAACAGCTATGTGTGTCTACCACTGCATGTAAATGGTGCAACAACGTATAAATAGACTCAATTATCACTAAATAATATCAACTCACGTTGATGGAAATAAACATAAAACAAATTGTTATGATTATTTATATCAATTATTAAGATCCGTCGTGCGCAGATACGTTTCAGAAATTATGAGAGGGCTAAAAATCTATATTATCAAATTGAGGTGATCGGGACGGAGGTCAGTGTGGGTTTTGGAAGCTGGTATCCTCCTCCAAAATGTATGGCCTAAGATATTTTGGAGAAATCACACGAAATCTTCTTAAATAGTGCCTAAAAAGAATTTTGGCTTAAAAACTTGTATTTTAATCAGCGCCGAGCAAAGTACAATACCCTTTTGCGGGGCGGATCCAGTGAAGCTAAAAAAATTAGGGGGTGGGGGATGATGCCAAGTCATGGTGTAGGATTTTAACAGCAAACCGACGGCAATAGGCGTGGGTCCAGGGCCCGCATGGATCGGGATTTTTTTCTACAGATGCTCCCTGGTGCACTTTTAGAGGCCAAAATGTGCAAAAAGGTGTGCTGGGTCCAATAAATTAGAAATGAAATACCGCATCCAAAAATATTATGATACTGTACATGTACAAAAGACACGTGCAGTACAAAGGCGTAGCATACTATAGCATATCCTGGATTTTTTGAGGATGCGTTTATGTTTTTTTAAGCTAAAATGACCTACAATTACTCGAGCAAAATTGAAAAGTTTTAATAGCATACTGTACTTGCCGATAAAACACATTGCAACCCGATTTTGTTTTAGTTGAAGGTACTTAATATAAAGCTAATTTTAAAATTATTTCTAAAGAGCGGGGACTCTTTCGTAGGCGGCGGATCATGAGAGAACAAAGTAATGTTTTAGGCCTTTCAGTTGTGCATCCGGGGACGGGTTGCTCGAGCACTTCGGAGGCAGAAAACCATAAAATTCAATGAAAATGCCTCCCCCTCACTTCAGAAAAGGAAGAACCTATACTTTCAGGTAAAAGGACCACAAAATAATATATCGCACCATAAAGGCCGTGTCGATTGGGTGATAATTTTTTTTTGTTAAAATCCAACCCAGGTTCAAATTTAGACCCCATCCGTCAATTCTTAAACACGCCCCTACCTATCAAAATCAAATCAAATGTTTTTTTTTTTTTATTAATTTTAATGATTTTGATTAATTAATGGGACAAATCGTTCAGGTAGTATAATCCATGTCTAATGACACATGAATGACACTGCCAAAACAAAAGTTAAATGAAACTTTTTGGTCAATAAATTACAAACATTTGTCATAAATATGATATTTTTAATGAAAATATTTTTAATGGATAATATTAGACCGATATAAAATTATTATAAAACATTGTTTGAAATAAAACAGTTTGCTATTTACTTGATAGAAAGTTTCGCTGACTGTCAGTCTGTGTCTTCAGAATATGAGATAAAACAGGAGATAAAATATTGATAGAACCAAAATGCTAAAATAAGAATAATACATGTCTATTTGACTCACCGAACCGACCAAAAGACGAATAAAATAACTGATAAAACCAAATCATCAAATATAAATTCATTTTTACGGGTAATAATTATTTATTTATTTATTTATTCAAACATATTTATACAGGATAAAAACATAATCAGGTGTGGATCTTAAACCTGTTTT
>JAOTQE010002393.1:0-11377 GCA_025631205.1 Nesometra sesokonis
TTAAAATGTAATGAAAATGAATTTAAGAAAGAATGAATAAATAAAGGTGGGTTACTCCCACAAAAGACAAAAAAAAAGATGGTGCACATTCATAAAATTTTCTATTGGTGGTGGTAGGTAGGTATTTGGTTGGTTGGTTGAATCATAGAGCGAATCAATGGGTATTTCCCATTATTACGTCACTTTATTAATATCTGCAGAATTCTGCCAGAGTAGGTCGAATTCTGCTAAGAATAACACTAAATTCTAAAACTACCAAAATTCTGCTTAAAAGTAGAATTCTGGTAGATCTGGTAACGTTGATGAAGAGGCAAAAACTCTTACGCGCACGTTAAAAAATGCGTGCTCCTATTTGTCAATCACTGCACGCGTATCTTCACGCGCCTTGCTATAAACAGTCAGTGTCGCTTGGTTGTGTCAATGATAAGTTATAGCCTACTACAATAGACCTGTAGCAGGCTTACTAACCAGCTCCCAGCCAGCCTGTTTTTCTTATTGATTGTGTTCATATTTTCATTTCTATATTCCGACTCGATTTAAATCGAATTATAAGATTTGACTAAAATTGAGTCATATCGTGTACCGCGCGTATAATCTAAAGGTAATTAATCTCTAGGGGGCGCTTTTAACCAAATTGGGACCAATTAGTGACAATTGCTGGATGATTCAACGCGTGCTGACTATTCAAACGGGACTGCAGATTAGCAGTGCATCCAACCGGCTATTCAAACGGGACTGGATTAATGACGTATCAAGGCAATGGGTCAATATCTGACGCTCAGAGAGGTAGCTTACAGACAGTTATATATTAATGATGTAGATGAAAAAACATGAAAGTAATATTTTTAGTGCTCTCAAACAAGTGATAAACAACATACACTGTTGTACGGACAGGCTTGTATGAATCTAAGGTTGTCGAATATAAACCAACAGAAATTGTAATATTACATCAAAAACAGCAGCAAATTATGGATTGAAGCAACTGAATACTTATAACCTCTCTAAAATATAGCAAAAAAGCATCATTGACGTTCCGTACACATTTATTTTTACATAGGACGCTTCCCAAGATTATAGCTCTCAAAATTGTTGATATCAATAATGTTAATCACAGAAATGACCAACAATATTAAGAAACATGAATCTAGTAGAAGTGTTCAGAAATACAAAGAGGTTAAAAAAACGTGCTCTCGTGAGCACGATAGCAAAGATGAGTGAGCAACTAATACTTGCGCCCTCACTCTACTTACAAGATAATTAGGGAACTCTGGATGAACTAGTTTTAATAAATATCATACATGATAACAATACAATATAAGTATTAATGCAATAATTATATATATTGGATGCACGCCTTTGAGAGAGATATTGACAAATATTTTACGAGTTGTGGCAAACTATTGAACGAGCGAGTAAAATATTTTCAGTATCCTCCGACATAATGACCCATGATGTTATATGACCTTGGTATGATATAGGCCTATGATATGATATGATATGATATATGATTTGATATGATATGATTTGATATGATATGATATGATATGATATGATATGATATGATATGATATGATATGATATGATATATGATATATGATATGATATTTAGGGGATACTGAAAAATATTGTACTCTCGCTGTGGCAAAATACTGAACTCGTCTGCGACTTCAATTTGCCACGGCTCGTACAATATTTTTCGGTCTCGTACAATATTTTTCGTTATCCCCTTTAAAGGCATTCAATATTATATAATTATTGCATTATTTTTTATATTGTATTGTATTGTTATCATATATGTGTTACTTAATCAACCGAGTGTATCCAGAGTTCCATATTTGAGCTAAAAACACAAAATCAATAGTTCAATATGAGTTTAGTGCTGAATTTATGACACAAGTTATTATCTTATTTTGAATGACTGCTGTTAAACTTTAGATTATAAATTTCTTTGCTGATAATAAAACATCTTAAAATATGAACAGTTAGGCTACCAGATATCTACCAATACCTGATCACCAGTCACGATGGAGCGCACTCTCCTTCACCAAGAACTAATATCGTTACGTAATATGGATGGAAATACACTCAGGAAATATAATTTATCAAGTGTTCCCACAGCCTACGCAGATACTACGGATGTATATTTATTAGCATCGTGTACTTACAGTATTAGATAGTTACACTATCGTCGCATACATTAACCTAGTAAACGACTAAAGAGCAGGTATACAGGATAGTGAAATGTTTGGGTCAACTCGTACCATTTTAGAGGAATGTCATAAGAGGTATGGCTGAATTACAATCTTGCTTTTAAGAAAACCCATAATGACATTTTTTGACGTCAATATGTATAGTTTGGCTAAGTGTTATGATTCTTAATTTCAAATTTCGGCAAGTCTGATTTCTGGGTTATTATCGATAATCAGCAGAAAATCTCTCACGAGAATATCGCAAGGATGAACAATCTTCACTCACACAACAAAGAGGAACAACGTGATGCTGTACAAAAAAATACGCGTAAAGAGACGCAAAAGGCGCGAGTGCAGTGATTAACAAATTAAAGTGTAAGAATAGTTTTTAAAAATAATATAATTGTATTCCCACAATCAAATTTATAGCTTAATGAAAAACTGCCATTAAATTCCTATCATTTTTGGGATAATTTAATATTAGTCTTGTTATTTTTTAAAATTTCAAATGCAAATTACTTACAAATTTAAGGATCTCAAAATCGACTATAAATCGGCCCATTATTTTTTATTTATAGCCTGTTTTTCGAAATTTAAAACTTGGCGCTCAAGCGTTAGATACAATTTCGCGAAGTAGGAATCCATGTGGTAGTTGTTGTGAGCCCATTGCAATACCATTTCTCCCCTTCAGGAGGGTATGTTTATAACACGATATCCTGAAAGGCTCTGGGCAGTCCGACAGTGTAACCACCGAGATTAATTAAAATACACATTTTACAAAACACACTGTTTGCCTTCGGCTTTACATCGGTATAGTAATAATTTACACTGAACATTACAAATTAAAAAATCCGACTAAGTGACTAGGTTTCATAATCCAAGAATTCGCGAATTCTCTGTCTAAGGAGAACTGATGAATGCTGACAATATTAGAATTATACACATAGGCCTAGTAATGTTTAATTAATTAAAAAAACCTTGGCTAAAAAACAAAATTGAGGGCGCTTAATGCCAACATTCTCTTACGGGTGCGGTATATTTGGTAAGGCCCACGCCCTTCACATTTGCATTCCAATAACGAAAGAGACAAGCTCAGTTGGTTAAACTGATGGTAGATACTGTGCTGAACCATGGAGACTCGCTGGTTCCCGGTTCGACAGAATACATTGTCATTCTCATCGTGTTTCGGTGAAATAAAGTTAATAGCGCAAAGTCGTTCGGATATATGATATTTACATAGCGCTTATTGCCAAGGCTTCTAAGCGCTTCACAACTACTACCCCAGTCATTGGGACAATGGAATACAATCAACTCCATAATGTTGCAGCCGTAATCAGCGCATATGACATTTGTACCTCCCAGGTACCCACTTATACTCATCGGTGGAGAGAATCAACGTGGATAAAGTGTCTTGCCTAGGAACACAAACAGTCAACTAGAGTGAGCCTCGAACCACCGACCTTGTGATTGGAAGCCCGAAACGCCACCGCTACGACAACTGCTTCCACACAGATGAGACCTTACGCCATTGTCACATGTACAACATGGCCTACGTTACATTTAACGAATTAAATTTAAAGAACACAGTGCGGTCTTCAGAAAAGAGTATGAGATTGTCTTCCAGTGCATTACCAACAATGGGTGCCGGTGTGGGGTACAGGGCCCCGCGTCGGGGAAGATTGACCATTTTCGTCGGGGAAAACTAAAGTAAAAATTTTGTATAAGTACCCCTAAAAATAGGAAATAGGAAAAAATAGACCAAAAACGGGGAAATGACGTTTTTTTGCTCATCAAAACCAAACCAACAACCACGCCCACCCGGACCTCCAGAGTTGGCCCCTTGTCGGGGACCATGGCCTCCCCCCGTCGGGCAAATCCTGGCGCCACCATTGATTGTCAGTCATCATCAGAAGGACCCCACTTGAAGTAAGTCCTCTTCAGATTTTCGTCGGTTATCATTGGTGGCTCACAAAACCAAAATACGTCAAATAAAAAATGAACCACAGTAGAGTCGTATGGTGCAGCTGAAATTACCGAATTGGAAACGTTTTCACCAGTTTTTATCATTTGATCCGAACTCAGTGGACCAAAGTCAAATCACTCTGCTGAATTGGCCGTTAATTTCTATAGCTGATAACAGCGTATTGTTGATTGGATATGTTTTATATTTTCTATTTTCTGATAAAACTACCTAACCAATAACAAGTTTTATATCAGATTCAAGGACATTAAATTCCCACAAGAGTCCGTTTGGGCCAGCACGAACAAATAAATAGTTAACGAGTGAGGTGTTAATAACCGAGCTTGAAACAGCCAAAAACATAATATTTCAAAAAATTCCCTAAATTGGCCTGAAGAGCTGTTACAAATCGAAGGTTTCTGATGAAACTGTAGGAGATTTTTCAAATTATACCTCACAGATAGGTAAAATAATAATTTTTATAACATAATCCGTTTGGGCCATTACATGAAAATCATAAATATAATACTTCAAACGTAATTTCCCCCAAAAAATTCGAGTTTTTTCCAATATTTAAGGCGACATTAGAAAGCAAACTTTTCCATATATGCACATACTAACGGATGCCATTTTTGTACTTAGATAACTGCAGGAGAAGATTAGAGAACGACAGAATGAGATGCATTCAGCAGTTATCGACATGGAAGGCCATGACAGAGCACCAAGGGAAGAGCGGTATTGGTGCATCGCAACAAGAGACCCAGAGAAATACATCCGAGTGGTAAAAGACATGTATCATCAATGATGAAACGGTAGTGAAGTGTGCAGCAGGTTCCAGTGAGCCCTTCAAAGATGAAGTTGGATTCACCAAGGCTCTGGTCTCAGTCAATTTATCTTTGCAGTCATCATGTATGTCCTTACTAAAGGTATAAGAAGGAAAAAATCCCCGTGATTAATGATGCTTGCAGATGACGTTGTTTTAATTACACAAAAGAGCGAAGGAGTGAAAACTGAACTTGAGAAATGGAGAGAAGTTCTGAAGAAGAGAGGAATGGAAGTGTCAATAACAAAGACGGAGCTATGTGTCTAAATGGAGTTAGAGGAAGGGTCGAGATGTAATCCCGGCGGCTACCAGAGATCACAAAGTTCAAGTAGGTCTTGGAAGCACTCTGCAAAGTGATGGAAAAGTAGACCTGTGGAAATAAATAGGATACAGAGTGGATGGAATAACTGGAAAAGGGGCTTCCGGTGTATTGTGCAATAAAATAATACCACCACGAAGAGTAAAAAGATGAACAAGATCGTTGTGTAACCAGCCATGCTATATGGTATGAAAACACGGTACTGCGGCCAGTCGTCATACCAGAAAACTGGACGTAACAGAGAGATGAAGATGTGTAAATGGACTTGTGGATACACAAGAAGAGACCATGTTCGAAACGCTGACATCAGGGCGATTCTACAGGTAGAGAACATTTGTGTTGGGTATACAAAGTCCCGTTTCAGGTGGTTTGGCCGTGTGAAGAGGAAAGACCCAAGTTACGTGGAAAGGTGCATGTTGGATATAAAACCGCCCTGAAAACGGAGGAGGCCGAGATGGTTAGGCTGAGTGAAAAGTGGCATGAAGGCTGTCAGATCTACAGAGGATGAGGTCCATGATAGAGCAAGCTGGAGAAGGATAGTGTCTGCCTCAGCAAACCCACCTTTAAATGGGAGTAGCTATAGAAGAAGAAGAAGAAGAAGAAGTATTCACATACTAAAGGGCGAGAAGATGCAACGTAGATAAAGTGCATATAACACAAGAACACAACCGACCAGTATGAGTTGTAAACTCACATCGAGCGTCTACAACACAAACGCTTCGCAGCCTGCTTCAACAAGAAAGAACAACTTTGACGTCACAAGGTGTAAACCAAATTAATAAACACGAATACTACTTAAACGAAACAACGACCCAACATGAGAATTTATAAAATCGTATCATTGAAGATATTAGCGAGGTATCGCAACTTTACGAAGTACGAAAACGAAAACGTCATAATTGTTTTAACATTTGAATTGAACACATTGAATATCTACAAGTATTTTGCGACCATGCTTAATTGTTCATAGGTAGAAAATTGGATATATATTTTGAACACATTTAGCACCTTTTAACAATTTAAGTGTGTCATATCGGTTTTCGTTAAGCCTATTGTTTCGTAAAGTGGTAAAACCTCGCTAATAGTGAGGTTTCGCAACTTTATGAAATACGAAAACAAAAACGGATACGTTATAGATTTCTGTAACGTTTTAACAGAACACCTTGAATAGGCCTATTAGTAACAGTCGGTCAGTATTTTAAGACGATGATCAACGATTCGTAGGTGAAAATTTGATACATTTTTGAACACGTGTAGCAACTTTCAAAAATTGGAGTGTGACGTATCCGTTTTCGTTATCGTGTTTCGTAAATTTGCGAAACCTCACTATTATGCCTATGCACACAACGAGGGAAAGGGCTAGCAAACAATTATTGAACTATTACGTGGGCAGTAATTACATAAATCAATATTAATACAGGTATATATTTATTAACAGATAATCTAAAAATCGAAGTTTAATATAAATGATGATGAAATTGATACTGTTCCTGTCTAAGCCACTTTACTGAGTTTCTCCAATGCAATGTAACATTAATAAGAAACCGACCACATACGAGCTTCCATTGTTATTTATACAACTGTTGTTTCAATTGATTTTAATTACAGTAATAAGTTAGTCTTTGGGCAAATGGATACATTATCGTCTGCTGTTAGGCCTGCAAGCAGACAAGGAGCTTCAAGCGAGCCATTACCGAAACTCTTAAGACACATGTAATGTTAGGGTTTCTGATGCATATCCATTACCTAGAGAGGTACTAAAATTGCATGGGAATCAAAACAGACTAAAAAAAACAATTACTGTATACATAATGCTTCCTTTATCTGACATGACGGATGATGCTAAGTTCTCTTGCATTTGCTTAGCCTTAGGTGTCAAGAAGATTTGTAGCAACTTTGGTGAAACCCTAAATAATATGCGTAGGTTGTTGTAAATCTGATTCTAGTATATTAGTAGTAAGTAAAACACTTGTTAGTATTTGAAAATTTGAACCCGACAACGGCGACAAATCTTAATCACCAGCTTCACTACCAAATGACACAAACTTACGGGCGTGTACATAGGCGCGCGCAAAGACACTCTGTGGACTTTCATGCATGTAAATGTATACTATACGCGCGCGTTATACGTATTTTTAGATTTTCTTACGCACACATAACACTCTTCGTACAGACAAGGTGATGGTACATAAATGTTAGAAATACCAACAGACAATTGATATTATCTTGCAGACAGTCAATGCACTATTCCCGTACTTTCTACAAATGATGAAATCGCACAAAACAGAACAACCACTCACATGTTAACTGTCAACCATAAGTTTAAGTTTATTTTATTTTATTTATTTATGAAAATTCGGATACATCATTATCCTGAGGATACCAGATAACCTCAAACTGTTATAGCCAGAGGCATCCCCTTAACTAAACTTAACAATGAAATGGTAAAAGAGGTAAAATATAAATAAAGATAAAATAAATGAAAAGAAAAACCGTATTGTCTCAAATATTTAGTCAGAGTGGTTTTAAAGGATGTTATATTATGTGTATCAACTATCGACTGTGATAGGTTGTCCCATGAGTGAAATCTGAAGGATAAAAAAGATGATTTAAAACCCTCGGTACGACCAAAAGGAATAACAAAAGAGACAGTGGTTTAAACGGGAAGATCGTCGTATATGTTTGATTACCTGGAGGAACAAAATGAATATGCCTAACAAAACAGGAAAAAAGTTTATAATTTTAAATACAAACGACGATCCTTATGAGTTAACAAATTCGATTTTAAAGAAAGCGATGGATATGATTCTCTCCAAGATTTATGAATGATTTTTAAAGCAAATTTTTGTTTAAAAAAATAGCGATGATGTAATTTGGTGGTTAATATGCTTGGAAAGATGGGTCAATTTAAACAAAAAATGGCTCCCAGATATGATGTGAAAATCCTATTTGAGGGCGTTTTTTTTTCAAAATGGCCACATTTGGTTTCGGGCCTTTCTATCTCTGCAACCAATAATTGTTGAAACTTGATTGTTCCCAATATGCATGTTTCTATTGCCCGTAGAATTGAAAAGTTTGTCAAAAACTGACCGGAAATTCTACTTTCTGCATATTTGATCTTTTACCTCATATAATCATATTTACGTAATTACTGGTCAGCTGAACTCGGAATTCGTTACAAAGCGTTCAGGACATAACGTTTATATTTGCTTTAATGAGAAATATTTGCAATTAATGGGCAGAAATGTACTTTCTGACCTTGGACATTTCATATACTTGTAAACTTTTATTAGGGTTAGGGTATTGAGGGTTAAAATGAAGTCATGTTCCAAAAACAAAATAAAAGTTACATGTTTTATTTGAAACGGCTGGTACTGAGTAATTTTACAGCATTTTAAACAGAATCGGTTGGAAATTGTGACAATGCGAGCAAAAAATAAATAAATTGAGGGACTGGGTGTAATGATAATTGCTAAAATGATAATTGGGATGGTTGTCATAATATGTGACCAACCATTTCGATTGTGACAACCAGCCCCAAGGCCATGAGGTAAATGAAACAAATCACACGACAGCAGTATAAAGCCATCTGGTTGCTTTTGCTATTTCTCTAATAAATGGTGAATTGTCAAAAAATTACTTACGATGTGAAAAAAAAATTAAATTGTATTTTTGTTTAATGATTATTGATACAACCTCTGTATCTACAGTAGATGCAGTTCATCAGTGAACAATAAAAGCAAAATGTGCCATCCAACTTTGGTTAAGGCCTTAATAAATTGTCATTTCTAGGGACAACCAACCCGTGTGACAACCAAACCAGGTCTGCCCTACATTCTGATGGAATTCTTAATATACTCGGTATGCAACGACACATGATTTTCGCACCATTTACTCCAAATCATTTATTTAGCAAAGGACGGTCTTCCATTTAGAGGTATTACGGAAAAGATGATGCATGCGTTCAGTACATTGCACTTTTAGGGTACCGTAACGTTTATTGATTAAGCAACAACTCATCTTGAAAAAATACAGTTGGGATGTAAATAATAGTTAATTTAATTGTCGACGAGCGTACGATTGGGTTACAACATTAGAAGATTTTGTTGTTAATTTTACAATCGTGTAGATGAAGATGGTGATGATGACGATGATGATGATGATGATGATGATGATGATGATATGATGATGATGATGATGATATAATGATGATAATGACGATGGTGCACGATGATGATAGATGATGATGAGGATGATAGATGATGATGATGATGATGATGATGATGGTAATGATGATGATGATGATGACGACAACGTCAATGGTGTGTTTTTTTTTTATTAATGATGAGGACGCCAAGAATTACAATACTAACGATAATGTTTGTAATGATATTCATAATGCTGATAACAGTGGGTGGCCGTCAATACTGCTCACCTTCCGCAAGATGGCAATGGTCATTTCAATATTGCATTTCAAATCTAATAAACGGCAATTCATTGGTTGTATCACATGGCAGTAATTGAAATTGACCGATAGACGTAAGTCCACTTCAAGTTTCGTTGCCAATATACATATCCTATTCACCGACCTAATTACAGTCTGCCAGTAGTATAGGTGGGCAAAGCGCATTGTCCATCTCTCTATGAGGAAAATATTGATGAAGTCGTATTGATACAGACTGCCCGCGCTCCCCCTTGGGGCCTAGTAACAAAAAATGTACGCAACCGTGCGTAATTTTATAAAGCTTGTGTAATCACATCGATATGTCTTCAGAGTAAATGCATTCGTGTGTGAATGGACACTATCGATGAATTCTACTTGCAAGGATGTTGGATAAATAACCGACAACTGGGCCGTCGTGTGACCAGGCGGTGTGTATTAATAAAGTCGAGATAACACTCTACTAACACTTCTGACGATTCAGGAAAATTGAATAAGAACTCGAGATCCACATTTAACACTCGCTAATTATTATGTGTATTTATTATCTAGGTGACATTTTCAATTAACTGGCGACAAACTAGCCACATCACCTGTATCACATTTGTTTACTTTTTTCATTACTTTTTTTCTTAAAATAGAAGAATATCCACATGATACCCAAGTCACCGTAACGTAATGTGTTAGCTACATTTTAGACCAAATAAGATACCTAGGCCTAAATAAATTGATTCAGATGTATTGAAATAACAAAATGATTGAGTTTCAAAATAACGTATTTTGCTAATCGCTAATTACCGGCTTTATTGCCTTAAGCATGAACTTAGCCTCGGTAAGATGTTTAAAAAATATGCCACCAATTGATCCCTGTTTGCAAGGGATTACGAACTTTCAAAATACTGTAATCATCTATAATTTTTATAATTCTCGAGTTATGTTTGCTCGTTGGTTTGTTTGATAATGTTTTCCATACCAACATAAAAAGTACAGTACTGAATAAATAAATAATCCACATATGGAAATCAAAGTAAGTTGAAAAAATATAAATTTAAGTCATTTCAAGAGAAAATAAAATTAATTTTTTGGTGGTGTCAGATAACAAATTATAATCGCAGCCTGTAGGTGTAAAGACGCACCGCGTCATAGCTTTTATTTTTAAATTTAATTTTCATCGTTTACTATATTTTGTTTTAATCTCTGTAGTTTCTTAATTCGTGTATGGATGTCTTCAAAATTAAAATTTCTAGCAATTACACTAGAAGTTCTTAGCTTTTATGAGAAGGTATAAATTTCAAAATTAATTTTAATGTTAATTTTGTTTTGGTAATTTTTAATAGATAATTTTTTTAAGAAGCAATATTATGTGGCAATAAAATCGACAATATTATGTCTCATTTTAACAGCGATAAAAATTTCCTCTAAGCCTTTCGGATTATATTACATCAACTAGGCCTATGAGACAATGTTGATATGGAGGAAAAAGTAAATACCTTTCCGAGCCGAAGGCTCATAGGGCTGTAGCTTAATTTCCGTCGCGTGAAGCGGATGAGTAGAGGCTGATACTTACCCTGGTTCTGGTTCTGGTGGGTTAAAGCCGACCTCCTAAGGACTCCAAATTGTAGGAGTAATAACAGGAGGGGTGGTT
>JAOTQE010002404.1:0-11377 GCA_025631205.1 Nesometra sesokonis
TTTTTAGGGAAGTCCGGGGGAATGTTCTAGGATTTGCTTCGCAGCATTCACTTACAATTTGTAATTACTAGTTATATTATTATCCATCATTATTTTAGACTCATGCAAGTACGACGCCCATGTTTTATTGTGAGCTTGAGAATTATTCATATTGATTTATAAGAAAATCCAAAGAGTGAATATTATAGAAAAAAAACGATTGAATATTAAAATGAGTAAAACAATTTGTAATTTCCCCAAAATTGATGCGCGTGGGGGTGATAAACTAAAAATTGTTGATGGGCCTAACGCTCAAATTTCATGCATAAGCCAGGGGCGGATTTGGGATTGGGAGGGGATGAAATCCTGATTTTGTTTTGACAAAAAAAAGACCTTCTTTTAGGTTTATAGGTGCGACTCATCCTATAGAAGTCTTCACTACTGCCGCTGTGCATCTATTTCATTTTTTTATTAGTACATTGCCGTTATATAAATATAAAAAAAAATTTCAAGTCAATTTTAGGGGGTGCTTAAGCCTGTTAAGCCCCCCCTCCCTTAAATCCGCGCCTGAAGTCTGTGTGGACTGTAGAATACCTACTTTGAAAACGTGCACCTGTATAAATCCTGTAATTTTGATAACCAGATGGAGTTCCGTTCAATCCTTCACTATGTATTGTCGTTGGTTGTTGATGGATGGACATATCAACAGGACATTATTAATTACCTATCCATTGCTCATGTTGACAGAGCTGACTTCCTGAATCTGTTTCCTCTTGTTTTTTTACCTGTATTATTCACCATATTCAGCTCCAATTTTGCCTTTACAAAGTGTGTAGTATAAATGTGTATCTTGTATATACTGGCTGACATCTCTACCATTATTGCTGTAGCTTGGTGGTTGACATGCTTGCCTACCAATCCCGAGGTCCTGAGTTCAATCCTGACCAAGCGCCAGGATTATTATTATTACGATATTGTATATCCATCCTGTAATTGGCGTTTACGCTGTTTGATGTGGATGAAATTTAAAAAAATTAAAAATTAAAATATATTGTTTATACCTATTTGTACTTATAGTTATGTAATACATTTTTGTATTTGTTTAATTATTTATTATTCCTTATTTATTTACTTGTTTATTTTATATTGATGTATATACTAGTTAATACTAGTATTTATCTCCCAATTAATCTCCCAAGGGAGCCTGCCGAGGATATTTTCAACAATGCCCAATAGAATACAATAGAAAAATACAGGAATTAATACACTTTTAGACTAATTAGAACTGACACCATGACAATCAATTATTTATTGAGCTTAAGGTATCAATAACAACAAATATACTACCTAGTTACTAGGTAGGTCTCTGTGGTTCTAGGTAGATCTTCCTAGTTTAAATTTAACATGGTAGACCCACCTTGTTTGAGGGTGTTATGTTTTTTTTCAAAGGACAGTTCTTTACCATTTATCATCAATGTTTTCTACTCTCTGTTTATATTTCTAACAACAGTATGTACATCAGTTTTAAATCAATAAATCTTTTTCTTAGGAAAATTAGGTACTCAGTTTGACAGACAGCGAGGTAATGGTGATGGTGGAAAAACAAATACATCGCAAGAGTTCCTCAGAGGGAGTTGTAGAGGGTCACCATCAAAGATGACATCATTTGGAGAGGGGCGATCACGACACCAATGGAAAGATAGTAAAGAGGATTTATCTTCATCAAAAGAAAAATTGACAAGTTTAAGTAACTTATATAAGTTTGATTATTTAGATAACCCGAGATTAAAGCGGTATAAATTCTCGTCTTCTCAAGAACAACTCTTTCGAAGGACTGGTCTGCACGACGGCATGGGTGAAAGATCGATATCAGAACAAGAGTTAAGCTCATTATCAGAGTCGAGGCAAAACCAGAAAGCGTCGTTGCAAGCAGAGAGCCGGAAGGAATATTCATCAGAGTTGAACTTGCTCGATGACAGGATTGTAACAAGCAGTCGAGGTTACGAAAACAAAGGATTTGATTGTCCTATTAAAAGAAGACATCAGGAGAAAGATCACCATGAAAGAGGCAATTTACATGGAGGACAATACCAGCAAAATGAATATTATAATGGAGATCATGGATCGGAACAAAAGGAGATGAGGGAAAAGACTCATGGGTCTGATATCAGCAGGACTAATGTCAATCATGGAAGCCAACAGACAGGAAAGAATGGCAGGGAAGAGTCTAAAGGAGATGCCAAGAGCCACAGTGATCTGCCACCTCCACTTAATGCTAAGAGATTGAGGCCAATTAGACAGAAAACAAGAAATGCAATGGTAGGTCAAGACATTTATTGTTACTGATTTTATTACTGAACATCACTTATATCCATCTCTTCCATCTCGTCAGTCTTCTAAATCATCATCTTATAATCTTGTCATGCGGCTTATCTGCCTGTTCAAGTTAGAACATCTTGTTTCATTTATTCATTCTTTCATTTTGCCTTAAATCTATCCTCCGACCTCTCCCTTGATCCCACCTATATATCATTCTGATATTAAAATTGTCCTGGGTTATTAATAGGCTTTTGATAGTTGTAAATATTGTATTGTGTACATTTGTAGTATAGATTTATTTACATAAATGCGGTAGCATTTGCTGGCTTACTAGTAGTTGTGAGTGTAGATGAGGGTTTTTTTGGGTAAACCTATCCTATTATCTTTCTTTAATTTACCACAGGTAAGCATCTTAGACACTGGTGAAGTCTGCCTGGAGTTCCTTAAGACTCGTGGCAATCAAGATAAAGTGGTTGAAGTTTTTCAGATATCTGGTGATGGTTTAAAGGTAGGTGGTCATTTAAACTAGATTTCATACCATATTGCATACTTGTATCATGATCAAACGGCTACACTAGAAAATGATAGAAAACAAAGCATTTTAACTACTATTTGGGAGCAGTTGAAACATTGATTGTGGTTCAAACTGGCAAAAACCTCTGTGTTGAACGTATATTATTAGGTAGCGGGTGGGAGTGGGCGCATTTATCAAACTTGCACAAACATCATCTTAATGTGATCTGAAGTCAAAAACTCATCTTAAATCAAAATATAAAAATCCAGAGCAAACACATTATAATGCAGTCTTTCATCTATTTTAATTTTGAGATAATAAAATATTTTTAAAAATATATAAAAATGTATATATAAAATATGTTTAAGATGAATCTAAAGTAATAACAATATGATTTCTGGTTTGGTAATTTTTTAGGCATATTCTAATGTTTTGGACTTAAAACAATTGCTAAGCTGAGATTGATAAATATGATAATATGGAATGTCATCATGACCAAATAAAGGGATGTCAAAGTATTTTTTTTGTCAAAGAAAAGTTGATAGTAGCTTAAGAAACATAAAATCTACCCCCAAAAAATGTAAAATATGACAAGCATTGTAAAGTATAGTATATCTTTCAAATGACCTAAGATATTTTACTCAAGACCTTGAGCTTTCAGTCACCCCTCTCATGGGAGACGCTTCCCCTCTTTTCATTTCCCCATGAGAGGGTCTTTCACCTCCTTCTGTCCTCATGTGCATATATTTGACCACTCTCCCACCATCCCATGAGACATTGTAGTAAATGGTACATTGCATATAATTAAATACTTAGGTCAGGTCACTGATCCTTGCAAGTCATTTAAATTGTATTGATTCTGATCTGATTAAGATTTTAATTATAGTCATCCATGTTTCAAACTATATACCCTGAAAAAAAAACTGTTAGTAGTCTCAGATAAAACAATGTTCACTAAAAATATTTTCTTAGGGTTGAATATTTTAAAACGTTACTGATAAATAAGCAAATAAACAACAGAAAAATAAATACAAAGGAAACTTTTACCAATTTTTATTCCGTAACTTTGGTTACAGATGTCCGATTTTGCTAATTGATTCCTTATTTTAAAGCTTACAACAAGTGAAATATGGTTTTAATAATGATAAACTCAAATTTTTCAATTTTGTTACAACTCTGTGATTTTGCCATAACATGCCCGATTTTATAAAGATGACCACTATTTAAATGGTGTTTGCTAAACTATGTAGTAGGCGTAATAGTTTTTTTTGCTGCACACAATGAAAACAAAATGTTAGTGACCTTAACAAATAATTTCACATTCAAAGTTGGACTGTTTTTGGTCATGACCAGGGATGTAATTATGCAGGGGGGGGGGGGGGGCCACCCCCCCTAAAAATATTCCACCTACCCTAAAGCTTATTTTAAGACCTTCGACCCAGCCTAATTCCAACCTGCCACCCACCCAAATACTGTTTTTAGTCATCATGTCACCCACCCTTACATTGTTGCTGGCCCCTTGGCGGATTTTTCTAGCTACATCCCTGCATGACATACAAGATACTAGAGCACTTATTTCTGTAAAGTTATTTCTGTGCTGAAATGGAAGCACTGAAAGAGGAAAAAATTGTTATACTAAAAAAGTATGTGTAACATCTCTTACCTAAAGTTTGATTTGTACACCATTATTACCTCCGTCAACGAAGTTGACATGGGTATGTTTTCATTCGTGTTTGGTTGTGTTTGGGTGTTCGCCTTTTTGCTATGTGATAAACATGCTTTCCTTCCAATCTGAAGTTTCCGAGTTCAAAATCTACCTTTAACAGTATTGTCCGAAGGGATAATAATATTATTTGTATTGTACAAGAACCAATCAGTACTGTACCTCTGTAGTTAACACTCCTGCCATCCAGTGAGAATTCCGCAAAAAAGGACATTGTGTACAGGAAATAAACTGTTAAAGCTGCATTCGTGAGAGGATTTTAGTTGCTCTGTAGAGGTTTGTGCTTTCTGAATACTTCTAGTTTATTGCAATGTTATCACACAACTTTCAAAATGCATCATGCATAAATGACACCTCTTTTTTTAGATTCCGTTTGTTACGCATGAAGTACTTTAACATACCTTATGGTTAGACTTAAAGTATGGGGTGCCAGTAGTGACAATAAAGCAATAAAAATGATTAACACAAAAAGGCCTGTGAAACAAGCTAGTATTAAACCAACAATATTTTTTTTACTAGGTTATTGTGTTCCATCCAAATGGCAGTAAAGGTGTTCCAGTCAGTGATGCCCCTCCCTCTGCTGAGAAAGAGCAAACTCAGAGCTATAGTTACAACAAACTCCCCACCAAGTATTGGAAGAAGTATCAGTATGCGGTGAAGTTTGTACATCTGGTGAGATCAAAAACACCGAAAGTAACACTTTACACTACACAAGCTAAGTGCATGCTGATGGAGAATGAACCGCAACATGACATTGAGGCGTGCTTCTACAATGGTGAGTTTGTGATTAATTTATCATTTCATTTCATTTATTTCGTCATAAAAATCTCAAACAGTATATGAATATACAAAAGTAAAACAAAAGACAAACCCTTGACAGTGACAGGATAAAATAAAAGCGGAGTAAATTGCTCTCCGCCGACAAGGGTGACAAAAAAAAAACTTAACCATTTATACATATAAAAACGTTTAAAAAAATGTGTATTAAAATATTACTCCAAAATATTAATATATGAATATCACAATTTTTTAGTAGTAAATGTGGCAGAGCCAAGCAAAAGAAAATTAAGTAACTTATAGATTATGAATCTAAGCGTTATTATCTTTAACATGCAAAAACATTCAGCTTCATACAATGTTATAAAAGGTATGTTTTTTAAATAAAATAAAATTTGAAATAAAAAATGAACGTCTTTAAAAATGTCTGCCTATTGTGGAAAACTAGCTTTGCAACTTACGCTCACTTTGACTTGGCTCTCCACAAATTGATACAAGTTGCAGTTAACCTTGATAGATTAGAACATCTTCCACACTCAATGTTCTAGGTTCGAACTATTCAGATTTTTTTTTCTTATGGCATAAATTACCTCTACTACATAAGTATTTGGGTGGCGCTGTACCAGCAGCTGTCATGGGCACGCAGATGGGTAGTGAAAGCTACGAGTGGCTTTGACTTCATACAACACCACTACAACACACACATGTAATTACAATTAAAAAAAACTATAACACACACATACATACACACTTTGCATGAACCATGTAAATGTAAATTAAATAAATACATTATAAAGTCCGTTTTTATCTAGGTGAATTTATTCATGCGAATCGCATTTTTACTGCAGTTTAAATTTAAACTACAAGAAGGGAGGTCTTCTACAAGGTTCTTTACTTCGCATGCCCATGAGTAAATATTTGCAGTTCTCGCAAATAAATATAGCCTAGCGGAAAGCAGCCCTAAGACAAATTAATTTTACCTCTCTGCATTGTAAAGAATTTGATTTTTGTTTTTTTAATGTTATATAAATGAGTCTTTTGAAAATGTCTACAGAAAAGAATACCTGATAGTTTTAAAAAATGCGAGACATTTTAAAATAATATAAACTATTTTAAAATGTGTCATGATCTTTAATTTATTGTAGTGACTGTTATCTTTTTTTCTAATTACTGTAAAAAATTTATCATATAAAACTTACATTCAGATGTTTATCTCAATAAAATAAATTTCTTTCCAGTTAGGAAAAAGTATAACCCCTAATTTTTTTTTGTTATATTGTTTCACTTTTTCTTTTATCAGCCTAATAAGGTGGGGGATTTATTTCTTCCTAATTCCGCTTGCCGTACATTTCATCCAATCATGCTTACCGATTTGTCGTAATTGGGTTGAAGTATGAATGACTCATTGAGGGTGGATACCACTGGTCCTCTCTTAACCCCTTGGGTTCTACCTGGTGTTACCTGTATGGTTTCACTTTACCTTAGCCTACGATAATGCTTCCTGTTAGCTTTGTCTAGCTTCCTCAAGAGGTCTTTATTTATCTTGTGATAGCCTAGCTATATTGAAACCAAGATGATATCTCTCTAAGGTACAGTATGTGACTTAGCCTTCCCTTTCTATATAGCTAGACTATTATTTAGTATTATTCAATTCTGCTGTTTTAATGTGGCATTTATATAAGCACTTATTACTAAGCGCTGCACAATTATTACCCCAGAAAATGGAACAAGTGCCTATGGAATACAATCCATTCCATAATTTTGCAACCTTAATCGGCGTATATAGCATTTGTACCTCCCAGGTACCCAATTATTTTCCTGGGTGGAGAGAGGCACCATGGATAAAGTGTCTTGACTAGGAATACAAACAACTGACCGGAGTGAACCTCGAACCACTAACCTTGTGATTGGAAGTCCGTTGACAACCGCTTGGCCAACTGTTTCCACCGGTTCAATATTATGTAGTATTGAACCACACATGAGTAACATCCAACCCCAATATTATGTAGTATTGAACCACACATGAGTAACATCCAACTCCCAATATTATGTAGTATTGAACCACACATGATTAACATCCAACCCCCAATATTATGTAGTATTGAACCACACATGAGTAACATCCAACCCCCAATATTATGTAGTATTGAACCACACATGAGTAACATCCAACCCCAAATGTTATGTAGTATTGAACCACACATGAGTAACATCCAACCCCCAATATTATGTAGTATTGAACCACACATGAGTAACATCCAACCCCCAATATTATGTAGTATTGAACCACACATGAGTAATCCAATCCTCAAGCAGCCATGGGCGTCGATTTGTGGGGGACAGGGAGGAAACACCCCTCCCCACTTTTTAATGTGGGGGACATGATATCAGTTTCCCCCCCCCCCCCACTTTTTTTGCAAATGTATGAAAAAATGTAAAAGTTGAAAAAAGTGGTAAGCCTTTCATCTTTTTATCAATAAAAATATTGTATAATTGACCCTAAAAATAGAAAAATAGACATATAAATGGAGAAATGACATTTTTTTTTCTGCTTCTCAAAACCAAACCGGAAACCACGCCCACTCACACCCGGACCCTCCTTGTTGCGCGCGCCACCACTGGAGCTTCTTGTCTTTGTTCCCCCCCCCCCCCACTTTTCAACTCAAAATGACACTCTTGCAAGCAGCTGACATCACCTGATTCCTCAAGATTGTTTATTCGAGGAAACCGATGCATATGAGCCATATATGTACACTGGGCCTACGGTTTATAGTTCTTATCTGAGAAGACTTGTTTCACCACCATGGTGCAAGTGGGCCTCGAACCCATACTGTTGTTATTGCTGTGGCTCACGGTTCCCCTGCCTTAAGCGCTCGGCTATATAACTCGTACAACAGAATCCGTTTGGTCAGCCATCACATTCTAATAAAAATAATGTAATGAGGATAATGAAAGAATCAATCAATTCATGTATTGTCTTTTTTTATTGTCATAGGAGCTAAGATTCAGCAATCTGTTAATGGAATACGTTTAGTTGAACCGGATGGATCAGCCTACACATTGCAATCAGTTGGAGGCATGCAAGGCCTTCAGAGTCATATGCGCCAACTACTGCAACATTTTTATGATGTGAGTAGTATTATTTTATATGATACCATCTTTGCATGGAAGTTTAGTTGGCAGGGGTGGATCCAAGAAGAGGGTGTGGGAGAGGGGGAAGGTGTCACGTATTATGCGAGTGGATATATCTTCTGGGTTTTTTTTTTAATTAACCAAGCAAAAAAATATGAATCATTATTTTTACTATTATACATGATTTTCAGGGATTTCTGTTATTTTTAGGGATCATTTTGTGGAGAGCACATGCTATATAAGAAGTAGACATGCACTTTGACAAAATAAGGGGGGGGAGGGGCGTGTGCTATGTACATAAGTCTAAATCCCTGGGTTGTTGGGCTTAAAATATTGTAGATTGGTTTCTACTTGTGAGCAGTTATAGACAGATTGACACTAGTCCACAATTGACACTCCTATTTATAACATCTATACGCACAGACAGATTACTTAAACCATGCCGTGACTTGAATAAAATTAGCTGACATTTTTGGCCTGTTAGCAATATGTCTGTGGAAGGAGTTCCATGTTGGATAGGCCTAATCCAAAGTATTGATGATAGTATTATTAATGATCCTGAGAATTTGCAGAAGTATAAATTATGGCTTCTGGCAGTAGAGCTACAAAAATGTAAAAAAAATGATATTCTTCCCTAAATAATTGTTCCTGGTAATTAATTGTAACTGTTTTAAATAAATTAAAATTGCATTTAATTAATTTCAAATTGATATTAATTAAAATAAATTCATTTTTACTAATTTTAATTCTTTAATGAATTAATTTATTAATTTAAAATATAAAATTTATTTTCTCAGGCCCACGAACAATGCCAAACTTTAGAGACCACAATATCCACTCTGGAAAAGAAGACTGACAGAGGGCCGTACTTCCCCCTTGTCTTATGCAGGTAAGTTTAAGTATTATGAGATATGATCTTTTGCCTTCTGAGTTTGGCAACCCCCCTTGTGTCTTTATATGGCAAATTTTCAAATTTAAAAAATATGGTTTTTGTATTTTACTCATAAAAGTGTCTCTAAGCCATTTAACAATACAGGCTTTATTCATTATGTACAATAGATTGTGGCTGTGAATAATTTTTTGTTAGTTCAGCTGTTATTTCCCTATGTTTACCTTTAAGTTATTCCCCCCTGTATAAATTGTTGCCAGTCATTTGATCACACCCAAAGCTAATATTATGTACAGTATCAGTAATTTTTTTAATACAAGATCTAAGAAATTAGAAAAAAAAAACGTCACTAAATTCAAACCTCTCTTATTCCCATGCAAAACTAGCTTCTTGAAAATCTGCACACATACACAGTTGGGTATTGCCTATAAATTGACAAAGTTCAAAAGTCTTTGGTCCATCCTATATAATTTACACAAATCTGCAGCTTTGGTCTGTTTTTATAAACACTTGCATACTTCTTATCTATTACTAACCATGTCATCCATTACAACCTTGCTCAGGCTACACCATCATAAATCTTCCCTAAATGTGGAGTAAAATACCACCAAAATTTTAAACATTAAATCTTATAATATGTGCATTTTATTTTAAAAGATTACAATTCAATTTACAGGCGGCCAGCGTCTTCAGATTCAGAGAAAGAGAATACAAAGTCCCAAAAAGCTACAAAATGTCGGACACCAAAGAGCCAGGTACCAGATAAAGTACTGCAGTCATCCCCCAGCATCATGGCTCCCGTTACTGCTTCTGTCTTGTCTTTTGATGGAACAGTTCTCAGCACAAAAAGCAATGTAACATCCAAAGATCACAATCATAATTATGACGATAAAGGTAAGTAGATTTGTAATCTAAAGTATATAAATTTTCTCCTGAAGTCCTTGAAGCATCGTGGCACCATGATATATGTAGATGTCCCAAGTCCCCTGAAAATAGTGGGAATCTCCTGATTTTTTGAGTCATCTCCCGCCCTCATGAAAAAAATACATTTTTCTCCTGAAAATTTTAAGTTTCCCAAAAATATTCAGAGTGGGTCTTGGCCTATCCTAGGAGCAAAATCTGTTGTACCATAAAAAAATACCAGCTCTGCTCAGTGTTAAATACAATTTATGTACAATAATATAGATATTTTTACATATTTTATGTACTTTTTCTGTGTTCTGTTTTTTTATTGAGATGAGTCGCACATTTGCATTTATGCAAATTTGATCGACGAAGCAGCCAATATAAAATTTTCTGATTTTTCATTTCTTAAACTTGGAACCTCAGCACTTGAGGCATTTGGGTTATAGATAAAAAAATATGAGAATATTTGAGTTTAAATGTACATGTAAGCAACTTATGAGAAAGTTGCCCACAAAGTAGTATAAAATAAAAAAAAAATAAAAGGCTCTTAACCTCAGAAAATCTACATAAAAGAAATATACCAACATCTAAATTAACTAAATAGTACATTTTAATGAAATGACTCATGAGAATCAATAGTTACCACGAAACTGCTGGCCATAATTTTACTTAACTCACTCATGTGAGGAAGAGTTAACAAAGTGTCGCCATGATTTTTTATGGACCTTTAGATTTGGAAGTTAGTTTGTTGATCAATATTCCTTGTCACACAATGAATAAAGTTTAGGTGCTTCTTCCTCTTAAAATATTTAAAAGCCTCAAAGAGATGATAATGTAGATGGTTTAGTCCTTGTTTCAATAGTAGTATCCAGCATTTCTTGGTTAACATTAAGAAAGGATGGCTGATCACCGCTTTTGTTTAATGACCATGCCAAGATATTTTCTGAACCCATATTAGGATAAAATTTCAAGAATAATTATACTGCATATCCACATGGAATCTGAGTATTCAGTAAAAAGGTTTTATGATTATATGCAGACTCAGTGGGAAACCTTAAAGAGTAGGTTCACCCAAAAAAATTATCTTCCTTATATGTTTTAGTTTATCATACCAAGTATATCCAGCCCTGTTTCAGAA
>JAOTQE010002415.1:0-11376 GCA_025631205.1 Nesometra sesokonis
CGTTCACATTTTTCTTGATGTATTTCAGCCTATATAAGCTGTAGTTCACGTTCAGTATTTCATTACACTGAAGGTGGCAGGTGACTGCCGAAACATATTTGTATTGTTGCGCTACCTTGTATATTTTATATATAGAAATGTAAACAATGAGAAAATTTGCTGAGTGTGAAAATAGTCGCTCCAACCGGGACTCGAACCCGGGACCTTCTGCTAGATATGCAGACGCCTTTACCACTTAGCCATTGGGACTACGTGGCGAGTTCAAGTTCGATTACAATGCAACTCTTCTCACAATCAACTACGTACTACGTGACAGCACTAGTCCTCTTTGTACGCATGTAAACAGAGATCAATTTGATACACTTCTCATTGTAGATAAATCAGACAGGCGGGATCTCAAACGAGATACTTTTTATAATTAATTTTTAATCAGAAGTGGTTTTAAACTGCCCAGTAGCTATACCTTGTATATTTATATATAGAAAAGTAAACAATGAAAAAATCTGCTGAGTGTGAAAAAAGTCTCCCCAACCGGGACTCGAACCCGGGACCTTCTGCTTGATATGCAGACGCACTTTGTTTTCCTACCGGTATGTATTTGTATATATCTTAACTTGTATAGAGCTCGGAAACTAACCCATAAGAATGACTGAATGTGAGAAACTCCTATTTACTAATATCCCATTCGTATCCTCGTGGAAGAATTTGTGGCCAACCGATTACGAGTTCTTCCCAGCTCATCACGGGTTTTACTACCAGTTACAAATTGAACACCAGCTACGAATTGAATACGATTAACATAACGAGCTAACTCGGTGTGAATTACGAAAGATTCTGAATATTCAACAATTTTCTGCCAGTAAACGAGTACACTATGAGTACTGCGAGTTCCATGATCGTCTCCCGCTCAACATATGGCTGGCCCCAACCCACGTGGGGATTTTGGTGAATTCATTTACATAGACACATGATGAAAACCTACCTAGAACACAGTATTCCATACTGTAAAACAGAAAGACATATGAAAATACAGTAGGCCTACTACATATTTTGTGCATTTTATTTCATATTTTTATTATTTAGGTTCTTAATGTACGAAATGATGTAATGCATTCTTCTTTTGAAGTATCCGATGGTGTTTGTAAGGAACAATTAGGTGTCATCAAGGATATGTTTGACCACTTAAAGACACTTAAAAATGTCAAGGAAAACGTCAAGCAAAACAGGGGGATGGTTATACAGGTAAGAATGCTTTACATGCCGAATCATAAAAATAAAATATTAAATTAAAAGTTACACCAAGTTTAAATAGAAAAGAAGCGTTTAGTAACCTTCAATTAGCTACAGTTTTAGTGAAAAAAATTCTATATAATGTTTTTGACTGATTTGAGTAGGTATGAGTGTCAACATTTACCCAAAAAAGGTTAGGTGGGGTAGGGATGGGGACAGTGCTTTTTACAAGGTCAGAGGTCATTGACCTTTGCTAAAATTGCCAATAATTGTATCTCAAGAATCCGATACGTTACATGGGTGATATTGGCGTCAAAATACAGAGAATTGTACTAAAAAGACAACTAAAATACATTTTGATGTCTGGGTCTTGGAAATGACGATGTCACTTGCATCTATGGTCACACAAAATTTTTGAATCTACAAAATGCTGCTGCAAATATTCTAGGAATGTTATCAACACATTCTAAAACGGCATTTCACCGCTGAAACCTATATGGCGAGTTCAATTAAAATCGGAAAGCAACTCTTCTTACACTCAACATATCGGAAAGCAACTCTTCTTACACTCAACATTGTACGTCGTGACAACACTAGCCCTCCGGTACGCATGCAAACATATGTCAATTTGATACACTTCTCATTGTAGATAAATCAGCTATGCGGGACCTCAAACAAGATTTTGTTTATCATTATTTATAATCAGAAGTTATTTTAACACCAATTTTTATCGACGTTCCTGAGAAAAAAAATATTGGTCATTTTATTCCCAACCACTCCTCTGTCATATATTTTTGGGTAAATATTAACACCTATTCAAATCAGTTAAAAAAGCCTTTTTATACAATTTTCACACAGATCAACTCGAGATCACTGATAAAATTCTTATTTTGACATTTGACTTTTAAGGTCACAAGTTACCTTCAGGCATCAAAATGTATTTTAATTCTTTTTTAAGTACAATACTCTGCATTTTGGCACATATATCATCCATGTAACATATCAGAATCTTAAGATACAATTATTTTTTATTCTAGAAAAGGACCTTTTGACCGTTCCCTAACCCCAATTTCACCTTCCTTTTTTTGGTATGTTGACACCCACACCTATTCAAATTAGTCGAAAACCATTTTTATAGCATTTTTTCACAGATGAACCCTAATATAGGGATACTAGTTGGGAATTAAGAAAAATTGCAATGGGTTAAATAAAATCCCGAGGGTGTTAGAAAAAGAATAAAAATCTTACTATATATGCATATCATAAAGCAAAATCAAGAAAACTCAATCCCACGCATTTCAATCCCGACTCAGGAGATTCGAATTTCTTGAGATTTTTTAGATTTTCTATTTCGAATAGGCCTATACAAGTTTTAAGTATATGCTTCTGCTGCTGGTTTACTACATGATTACTTGCATGAGCGTATAATTTCTTGACATTTTTATTTATTTACTATAAAACTCTACTACAGCAAACAATGTTTTATCCAGTCATTATTTATTTTCTTGATAATTATTAGACTTCTGGAGATATTAATAGGGTCATTCTTCTGACTGTAGTGACCGTTTAGACCGACGGTCAATTTCTCTGTGGATTTGTTTTCTAGAAGTAGTAAATAAGAAAGTAAGCGAGCGTGACCCTCGCCAAAATATGAAGAAAACCTGTTGAAGGTCAAAATCCAAAATGGACACTATTCTTTCAGTAACAGTGTATGTCTCAAAAAATACTTTGGATTTTGGTGTCAAACTATTTAGAATACATATATTCCTATTTCACCAAATGAAACATTTTGCCCATAAATTACCGGAAATTGAATTATTGATCTTTGACCTGTAGTGCATGGAATGTTCTCTTAGCAATCAATATATCTAGAACTGCTAGTCATGTAGTTTTAATCTTGTAGTTTTTGTTGTCAAACTGTTCTGAATACATACATTTCTATTAGCTCTAATTGAACATTTTCTTAAAAAATTACCGTAATAAAAGCTATTGATCATTGTCCTATATTACACGTATTTCCATTGTATCTCAGTAAATACTGGTACTGTAATTGAGAGTTGTATATGGTGTCAAAATGCTTAGAAAATACATTTTTGCTATTGCTATAATGGATTATTCTTCCAAAAATGACCGGAAATTGGGTTATTGATCTTCGACCAATAGGAAATGTACTGTATATTACAGATTTTCATTGTATCTCTGTAACTACTGGTCATTGATAGTTGTATGTGGTGCCAAAATGCTTAGAACAAACGAATTTTTCTATTCTATTGTATGGCCGTAAATACTAGTCATAACCAGTGTTATATTGTATCAGGATTCTCCGAACATCCTTTGCATTTGATGTAATGCATTATTAGTTTTTTTTAAATTTACTAGACATGGAGTTATGTTGTTTTTCTATTCTCATCCTTTTTCATTTTCCATTCCTAACTTAGTGGCTATATTGATTTTTTTTTAAATTTAATCCAATATGGCAGCCATTAATTTAGAACTGTCTATAATATTCACCAGCGTAATGCTTTTATTTCTACTGTACGTATCTCGTAGACCATTTAGTATTTTAATTAGTCGAAATTACATTTGGACTAGGCTAACTGGTATTCAAATTTGCATAAATTATGTTGAAATGCTATTTTATTTAAATTCATTCATTTTATCAGGGAACAGTGTTCCCTGATTTTATTCATGGATTGTATTGAAACAAAAATACCAGGGAACAGTTAAATTAAATTAAACTGTTCCCTGTACATACTCATTTGCTCAAAATACATTTTAACTAGGTTATCTGATATTCAAACTGACATATTGACATTTTACATGGGCTCTATGGTGTTCAAACTGGTCTAATATTATACAAATAATGAATGTTTATGAGTGCGATGGGCAGAATATTTCATTCGGTGAAAGATGAAATGATCCATTCAACGAGGCGTAGCCGAGTTCAATGGATCATTTCATCTGTCTGTCCATCTGTCCATCGCACGAATGAAAAAAAAAACATTCATTATTTGTTTTATGTACACCTCCTACATGTAAATGTTTATACTACCTCCTACATGTAAATAGATCCTTGTCTTTTGACATTTTAGGTTTGTGACTACAATGAAACATGTCAGATTTGGTAATATCAACATCTCTTACCGTCTTAAAATGACGATGTAGTCCGCACCTGATGCCGAGCATTGACTTCTTCATGTACAGATCACCGTCTGTTTTCCTCAGTCCAGCGAAAAATTGCGACAGAAATTTGTCGAGCTCTTCATCTGTCATCAATACAAACCCCGACCCCGCCATGTTTGATTACCGACCGTGTCAGAGGTTACATAGATCATACACGTGATAGCGCTAGCGCTAGTGCAGTACAAAATTAATACAGTGCAGCTGAGCGCGGGGCGGTCACTGTCGCATATCCCACGTTACAATATGCGAGCGTTTTCACGTCTCGGCGAGCGTGCAATGGAGCAAAACGTATGGATTTAATTGCACGGTAAATGAATCCAAAATTGCACGATTCATGACCGACAAATGACGATCGACCAATCAGATTACTGGAATCTAACTAGGTGTCATATAATACATTTTAACTAGTATCAAATGGACTAAATGGCATTTCAAACAGGCTATCTGGTATTCAAATTGACATAAATTATGTTGACAGACTACATTTTATTTAGATTCATTGATTTTTGCTGGGTTTTATTTTAAAATATACATTAAAAAATATCAAAAATTACATTAACATAAAAACATTTTACTGATAATAAATTGTATGGATTGTTCCCTTAATTGCTTATTATTTACAAGCAAAATAAGAAAACATTTTTTTTGAATATTTCATTTTTTAAGTACATTTTTTCATATTTAAGTACATTCACAACAAATAATAATACAACACACATTAGAACATAACAACATAAAAATTATGGTACTATCAGTAACTGATTAAAGATGTTGAAGAGGAAATTAGGAATGGACCAAGTTAGAGAGAACATTACGCATTCAGTGATCTGATAAAATATAAAGCTTAATCCAAATGAAATTCTAATTTGGCTACTTGGTATTTAAACTGTCCTAAATAACCTTCTAAGTAGACTGTTTTTATTCAATTTAGTATGCTAAACTGGCCTAAATGACATTCTAAACAGGCTATCTGCTGTTGAAATTGGCACAAATGACATTTTAGCAAGAGTAATTTGCCGACAATATGGCCAAATGATATAACAATGCTATCTTGTATCCAGATTGATTCAAATTATTATTTCAGAGCCGAGTTTAAGCTCCTTGTGTTCTACAAGTGTTTACATGAACTGACATATGGAATACCAATAGTTATGGAGATATGATGGAAGTCATGCAATACCTTGAGTCAAATGTCAATAACTCCATGTCTGATCAATTCTAAAAACATATAATGTATTACAGCAAATACAAAGGACCTTCCGAGCATTCTGATACAATATAGAATATGACTAGAATTTACCGAGATGCAATGGATCAATGTAACATTTAATGTAAGTCAAAGGTCAATAACCACACTTCAGTTCATTGGTAAGCAACATAATTTATTATAGCAAATAGATTTTTTCTAAGCATTTTGACACCACATACAACTGCTAATGTACAGTAGTTACAGAGATTCAATGAATATCTGTGTAAAATAGGTAAAATGTTGTTAACTTTTGTTACCGCCACTTAGACATTTAGACTATTAAATAGAAATGTATGTATTCTGAATAATTTGACACCAAAATCAACAACCTATGACTAGCAGTTCTAAGATTATTGACTGTTAATAACATTTCATGCATTACAGGCCAATGTAATGTAATGTACCTCGATTTATATAGGGCCTTATACAGTAAAATCTCAAGGCGCTGTGACACAATGCGATGTGACACCTTCATATAACTTTCTACGCCCCTAAGGATCACGTCATGTCCTGCTGCCCGAAACAGGGGCTACATTCTCCTGTCCACAGCAGGGGCTATATGGACTAGTGCACCGACGTGATCCCCTACTCGTCTCAAAAGATGTACTGGGTTGTTTATTGTGTGTATAAGCCGTTTGTGCACACTATGCCTGTATATAGTCTTTATCCGACAGAAAACTTGTCCCCCCATCAGAACCATGGTGCAAACGGGCCTCGAACCCATGCTGGTGTTTTGGCTAGTTTACGGTTCTCCTGCCTTAACCGCTAGGTCATCAACTCGCACGTCGAAGGTCAATCACTTAATTTCGGTCATTGTTTTGACAAAATGTTTCATTAGATCAAATAGGAATATATTTATTCTGAATATTTGTTGACCAGTAGTTACTGACATTCAATAAAAATATAGGTTAATAGTCAATAACCTTTATTACGGTCATTTTTGGAGAAAATGTTCAATTAAAGCCAATAGAAATGTATGTATTCTGAACAGTCTGACACCAAAATCAAAATTACTATAGTATATGACTAGCAGTTCTAGAGATATTGACTGTTAAGTACATTCCATGCACTACAGATCAAAGATCAATATTTATTTAATTAATTTATTTATTTGTTCAAGATCCAACAGTGTATAAGAACACCAAAAAGGATCGCCATAAAATATTTTAAGGTATATAAAAATCTGCAAAGTTATATACAGCATTAAATATATAAAATATGATTAAGAAATTTAAATGACATCAAACGTTGAAGTATTACAGTTAAAAATATCAATATCAGGAAACAATTGCAACAAACAACAAAAGCAACACGACGAAAAATACCGTTTTTACAAATATTAACACGAGAAAACTGGATTTTAAACAGATGATTAACACGAAGCTTTCGCACAGGAACATTAAGACAAAAAATAGAAACAAGGTTGCAATCAAACTTAGAGTTTAAACAGTTATATAGAAAAATAAGATCGTTTCGGCTACGTCAGACCGATGGAACGAATTTATTGCAGTTTAGCGAACCGGCTGCTTGACCGATGAATTTAATTAATTTATTGTGAATCCGGTTTATTCTATTGGCATGGGTCAGAGATATTGAATTATATACAACTGAACAAAAATCAAGAGATGGAATAATTAATGAAGTGTATAAGGTGAATTTTGCCGGTGGTGTTAGAGGTTTACAGTTTCTCCACATCAGCCCAACTAACTAATTATTTAGGCGCAAAATGTTTTATTTGTCTCAAATATGAATATATGTATTCCGAATAGTTTGACACCAAAATCAAAACTCTACGATCAGTAGTTGAAATAATTATGACTATTACCAATGGCGGCCATTTAGAATTTCGTATCTATTACTTAGACAAGGTCAGACAAATCCACAGCAGAAAAACGAACCTTCGCTCTAAACGGTCACGGAAGTCCCAAAAAAGACCTTACAAAATAGTTCACATTTTGGAGTTTTGGATATTAGCTTGAAATTCAGAAGACTTCCTATAAAATCGGGAGAGTTTAAAGTGCTGCCATCTTGCAAATTTGGTCAAATAAATATTGAATAGAATTGAATTGTAATAATGACCTTTGTGTCAATATAACTAAAATCGTCATTTAATTTTCAGCTTTTACACGTTAAATTGGATGTCCGTGTAGAAGTTGATGATGACACAGGAGCACAACGGTATGTACTGGTTGGTAATTGTAATCACCATACAGACAAACAAACCAACACATAGAATATGCATGTTCAGTGTAGTGTTTCATAACCACTTGGTAGACTCGGAAGCAGCCATTATGTTATAGCTTGTGACCTGATGGACAAGTACATAGATCAGCTTCCACTCTATATACTGAGTAGACATGTGTGGAAAAGTAAAGTGTGTCGGGGTAAAACTAAAACAACATCTTTGTCAAGAGACAAAGAATTTGAAATTCTACCAGATCTGACGTGTAGATAAATAAAATAATGTGTATAATATCGAACAATGAATATGACATAAACATAATATATCATTATTTTGTAGTAAAAATGTTTGCATATAAAAATATTTAAGTATTTTGTACATAACTTAATAAATAATGTTAATGGAAGCCTTAATTACGTCGTCCTTTAGAATATTTTGAAAAATGACTTGATAATTTATGCATTAGATAAAACAATTAACAGCAATAAAATTCTATTCAGCCACCTCACTTAAATCTTACTTCAGTAATTATGTCAAAATACCCATTTCGTCACTAGTGTTTAAATATGTCAGTAACATTCTAATCTTCGACTTAATTTACAGGGTATATTTTGTGTGTTCTGATACATCTCCTAAACGTGAAGCAACAGATTTTGTTGCTCCATTTACTAAACCAGTAAGCCAACTGCATATAGATGTAGAAGAGCTGGAAAAAGCCCTACTATATCAACGAGTCGATGCGTTAGAACAAAGACTTAACAGCATAGAGCAGCTAACCGACCAGGTGAGTGCTACCAGTTATATTAAAAAATTAAGGGCGACTTATGGACAATTTTAATTCCTGATGATGACATAAAAATGTCGAATATTTCATATACAACTCATTTTTTAATATATCAGTATTTGATATCAGTATTTGAATAAACCTTTTAAATTTGATTGCCCACCTCATTTCCAATCATTGTGGTGATAAGATGGTGTTAACTCTCAACTTACAAAATCCAAATGTCAGTAAAATAATAAGATTAAATCAATTCCGTCACATTGTTTGCTATTTCTTACTTTGACAGGATAAACAAACTCTTCAACAATTTAAAGAATTTATCGACAACAACCCGGATTTGAAGGTTGCGTTTCATGACCAATATAATAGAATACTAACTATTGAAACCCGGCTGTCCAAACTCGAAAAAAGAATGGACAATTTGGAGAGTAATTTAGCTGAAAAAGGTAAGATAGTTCACAGTAGTAACGATGTACCCTAGGCCTGTTTTTGTATCGTGGTGGGCATATGCAAACGTTGTATCATTTGTTGTCCACCATTGCAGTAAACTCGTTTTTGTTTTTGTTTTGTTTTGTTTTGTTTTGTTTTTTTTGAAAATTACTTTTTAAGTATAATATTATAATTTTTATGTAATGGTTCAAAAGGATTACGGTATGTTATAAAAATTTACCTAACTGTGAAGAACTTTAAAATCTCTCACAGTTTCATCGGAAAACTTCGATTTGCAACAGCTCCTCAGGCCGATTTGGATAGGGATTTTTTTTTTTTTTGAAATGTTACGTTTTTGGTTGTTTTAAGCTTGGTTATTACTCCCTAATTCGTAAAATATTAATTAAATATAAATAAATAAATATAAAATATTAAATATTAATAAACGGATTCTTGTAGAGAATTTAATAACCTTGAATCTGATATATAACTTGGTGTGATTGGTTGGGTTTTATTAGTAAAATATAAAATAAAAACATATTTAATCAACAATTCGCATTTATCGGGTCAAGAATTAAACACCCTACGCAGCAAAGTGATTTGACCTTGGTTCTCTGCGTTCTGATAGCAAATGACAACTGTTGAAAACGTTTCCACATGTGCAATTTTCTCGAGTGATTGGGAGACTCATCCTGATTCTTTGGCACACAGTTACAATACGATAGCATTTTGTGCTAAAATGATACAACGTACCAGTGAAGGTCACCAAAAATCTCAAAATAATGCAATTTTTTCACTTCTTTATTGACTAACTTTTCTCATGATTAACCAATTTTTCTGGGGAAAGCATAGAAATGATCAAAATTTAATAATCGTTAAAGCGATTGTACACTTGTAAGAGAATTCTCAGTAATTTTATTGGACTTTTGATTTAGTGTGACACGCTCCAGCTTTTTTTCAGCGTAATTTAGGTCAAATTAGCCTAAATCACCGAATACTCTATGACATAAACACCTCTACAGACGGAAGTATAAGGCCAATTTTAACGGGGAAAATTCCAACCGAAAGTATGATTATTCATCTACATCATATCAAAAGGTGGATCTAATTGGCTCAGTACATTTATTGGACCAATGGGGTTTTCGTATTCCACTCGAAACTCCGCCTCAGACCCTTCGACATTACAAGTCCTATTCCCATCTGTGGGTCCCATGAAAAAACGCTTCAGATATAGGGTAAATTAATAACTTTATTTTTAGTTCTGGACAATAAAATTTATATTGTGTAATAGAGAAGATAATGGTGATTCATGTGATGTAAATTTTAGTCCGAAGAAAGGATTAGTTTTTTTGTAGAGACAGTTTAAAAACGACAATTTTCGTAAAACACCGTAGTTATCGAAGCGGTTCGTAACGGTTCAATGGACTTTAGTTGACAGGAGTGGGCGATTTCATTTGATAAAAGTGTAGGTACGTTGCAGTGTAGAGTTTTTTGGTAGTCATATTGTAATCATTAATGTAATATAAAATACAGTATATTATTTCGTATAAGTGAGGTGTCGTGACGAAATGAGTCATGTTGTACGCCAGATCATTTTCAGATATTCACAAAAATAGACAGAAAGTCATAATTTCACAAAAATAAGTTTTCTGTTGTTTTGTTAAGTTTAGTAATTAAATTTTATGATTAAATTCCTCCTGTTTATGTTTATTTACAATAAACATGTTTTTAACTACATTTTGTAAAGTCAGTTTTTCAAAATCAATGGAAGAACATACAGGAACTCAACAGTTGTTTATCTTTAAAGTAGATTTTCTCCAAAGTGTGTTTTCATACACCCTATGTTTTAAAATGATTTTTCTCTGGTTATAATGAAGCTATGAACCTCATTTAAAAACCAACTTAAAGCTTATAATTTTCTTCTATCCAAATACAATAATAACTCAATTTTGGTTTTCTGTACCACATGACTCATTTTGTGGTGACAACTCACATATAACAAACAATTACAGGAAAGGAAATACAATATTACTGTTTAGATATTGTTTACATTATTTGTGTTTGTAATCTATTTGAACACCCGATTAATATAATTAATTTCTAGTCCAGTCAAAATATGGAAAAAAAGGTCTCAACCCAAAACTAATTGCAACAAAAACTATTTCACCTGAATTTGACTTGGAATAGCCAATCAAACATCATATCAAAAGTGCCTAATTTGCATAAATTCAAAATGGCCGCTATTAAATATACTTTTGCATATATCTCGGGACAGGAAGCTCATAGAAACTTAATTTTGGTGTCTATACCCATATTTAC
>JAOTQE010002426.1:0-11376 GCA_025631205.1 Nesometra sesokonis
TTTTACGTATTCACATCTTAAAAATAGATGTGATATTGACTCCTCCTCTTCATGACAAAAAGTGCAATATTTGTCAGCAATACCAATTTTATAGAGCAGTGAATTTGCTGCAATTATTCGATGTTGTATTCTATATTGGAACCATTGAAATATTGTCCCGTTATACATTTAAAAGTCATTGCATAGCAATTTTGTGCTTTCCTTTTCCTTCCATTTTATCATACTTTTTGGCATTACAAAACTTGTTTTTTAAGTATCTTGTAAAATCATCCGCATCCATTTTTTATTGCAAATAAACAAATTAAAATGAAATGGAATGATTGGTGCTTGAATTTTCTTTGGTTGCGCTATATTATACGCATTTTTAATTGCAACAATTAAACCGTGGTAAATCATTTACGTGTCTTATCCCCTTTTCATATAATTTTTTAAACATTAATTTATTATCAATTTTAATATGGGAATTTCCCCATATATTTGATCTAAGGATTTCTTCATTTGTCTCTGGTGATTATGTTTTATTAATTCACCACAGGTGTTTGCCACGTCTATTGGGAAGAAATAAATTCAAATTTAGCAATGGAAAGTAATGGTCGATGGGTAATCACTCGGTAATTTATCAATGATAGATATTTTTGTTTGTATTTCCCGCCTCTATAGTTCATTTAAACAGCACATTTTAATGACTAAGAAAACACAATAATTAGGTGTCGTGCAATACAATATTAGCCGAATAATAATATACTGTACCGTAATGCCTTAAATTTTACATAGATTACTGTAGTAAATGTCTGTAAACCAAAATACAGAAGCTGATTTAGGAGCACCCGGCACCCTTCAGTTTTTACCATAATCACGTATGGGTCCCTTGTATTATTAGCGCTCCATGTTATGGTGTTTTAATCAATGTAGGGAACAGTTACCGGTAACTGTCTAAAATAGACGACACAAGCGCTAAATAGGTTGATAACATTTCTTCGCTCATAAAATCGAAACAAATGGCACCGGAATAAGGGGAAGATCCAGGATTCGGGTGGGTGGGTGGAGTGGAGGGTGCACTATTTCCGATCAGGGGTAGGGGAAGGGGTCGTGTTTCCAATTTTAAATTTTGACAAGCAAATGCCCAAAAGTATCAAATGCTCTCCGTTAAGATTGTTCCTTGAATATGGGTTTGGCAGTAGTGTTAAAAACTCACGTTTTGTGAGCAAACGGTACATGAAAAGGAGTATTGCCATGCATAGGATGTCTACAATGGGTTTCCTATGCTACTCTGATTAATTAGGACACGTTGTATTGTAGTACACGGGTTTAAGACGATCGGGCCATTCAATGGAGGATCGAGTCAGTTTTCTGTGGGTTCGATCGTATAATCTTGGGTCCAGCCGTCTTATGGGCGCGATCATCTATAGGACGAGCAATCGATACGAACTGCAACATGTTAATTTATAAAAAGCATCTGTAATCAACTAATATAATATTGTTTTCCTTAAAGTAATAACTGATGCTTATAAGTAATAAGTAATAAGTGATGCTTATATAGCGCGAATCCATTTAATTATGACTATTAACGTCTCTCCAATTCCCAAACGAAGCCATAATCGTACGTTTATGAACTCAAACTGCGTACACATGTCAATCTCCGTTATTATTCTATACACTACAGAACCTTATTAATATAATTTATTATTAAGGTAATTATAATTAAGGGTACCTTAAGTTATTTAATTAATGCCATTCAATTCGAGTCATTAATATAATACAACTATGTACGCGTCTTTTTCCGCTGACAAGTTATTTCTTTTGGACATATCGTAATGATGATTAAAGGGAATTCCGAGATTAAAATTTCTATGGATAAAACTATAGAAAATAAGTCGTGACCTGAATGATAAAATTTCAACTGTGACATAATAACGAAAACACATACGAGTGTCCTAAATCAATGGTTGTCTACTGCTTAGAATGTTAAAGAATAGGAGAATGATTGGTTTTGAAGGGGTTGTGTTTGAAAACTGTATCAAAATTACATTACAGTTAAATTACCTATTCTTATGGGTATTCGGCTGATCTTTCCATTTACGTGAGTTGTATGTAAAATGTGATTTCGGTATACAAACACACAACCCTTTAAAAGTCTGTAATGTATACTACAATTTGAGTAATAGTGAGGTTTCGCAAATTTACGAAATACGAAAACGTAAACGGATACGTCATAGATTCTTGTAACATTTGAATAGAACACCTTAAATATCTGTCACAGGTGGTCAGTATTTTACGACGATCATCAACAATTCATAATAAATAAAATTCACTTACTCAGAGACAGAAATTGAAGAACGTACATATTCCAGAGACCATGACTAACATTTTTCATCAACAATTCATAAGTAGAAAATTTGATATATTTTTCAACACATAGAAACTTTCAAAACGTATCCGTTTTCGTTTTCGTATTTCGTAAATTTGCGAAACCTCACTACTATGCCAACTTTGACGTGTTTGTGGCAATACCACATTGTCAAATTGCTGTGATTTTTTTATCAGGGAGGTCGCAACTAATTCCATAAATTTATCCACCGACACTTTGATTCCCCTTTAAAGTCGACAGATAGATATTAGTGAGGATTCCTTAAGAAGAATTATTATTTTTGTTAATGTATCGTAACAGGTGTTCGGTATTTTGCTAATGATCAGAAGAAACATGTTTTTATATAAATCGGTGATTAATGTTAAAGCATGTCCAACATGAACTCTTTGTGCGTGCAAAATATAAACTTCAGTTAACCCCCGTTTGTATTCTGTACATAATCACTTAAACAGTATTTGTAATAATGATTTATCGTTAACGCAAATTAGAATTAAGATTCTTGTAAAATGCCTTGATTAATGCACTTCTAAGATATCTGAGAACAAATTGTTTGAAAGTGTGTATGGCTGATTAACATGATATTAAAATGTTATTGACGCATTTGATAATTCTTTTTTGATCTAATGATAATATTGACCTTGATTTGTTGAGCGAGTAATACGCGGATCTCTACGAGCTCTGTCTTTATAAAATATAATAGAATATGAAAAAATAAAAAAGATAAATAGAAAAAAGTGTTTATTTGAGAAATCAAAATAGTAAAAAATGGTACAATATATGATATTAAAAGTGAATAAATCATTATGCATATTAATAATTGAAAGTATTTTGTCATCCACCACCACCCCTTTTGAAAAATGCCCTCTTGGTTATATTTTTAACTCAATTATTAATTTACAAAAATCTATTATTCGTGTAATATCTAACTCAAAAATTGGGTTTGATCAAGTGAAGTACAGTATATTACACCAGATTTTGCTTATTACTATTTTGAGGTATTTCAATGTTATATATTATTTAGCTTTAAAAAAATCCGCCGTCCCATACACAAAAGTTTCAAATAGAAAAGGTTAAAAATAAAATAAAAATACACTAGCCTAATTTCTATTCTCAAGTTCAGATTTTCGATTTTACTTTCACATGAGAGAGTCAGTTTCAGAATTAATGTTGATTATTTAGGTCATGTTCATGTTAACAAGCTACTTTAATATACTTCAACAGAATAGTGTGAATGGAACTTGTAATGTTGAACACTTACTCTAATGATGACGTAACCAGTGTCGAAATGTTAAATCGACAATGAAGCTTCTATCTTGTTTTTTGGAATGGACATCTAAAACTATCCATGGGTTTAATTAATAAGTATGTATACATTTTCAAGAGTGACAGGAAAGTGAGGGGGCTTGATTTACCATTGATTACAAATCTGATACAACGAATGAGCTGTCAGCAAGGGGACTAAGCTTTAAAATGAACAAAAAATTCACGACAAATGTTTTCACTGGTATTGGAGCTAAATTTATTCAAAACAATATTATTGTTTTAGCCCTTTAAATTTGTATAGCCCCATAAGGGACTTAACCTCTTGTTTTTACTCTCAAATTAATCATGACTGAACGCTATCAACCAACAAAACAGACGTTTTTACAAGAGCGATCGCTCACTAGTAGGTTGCCTCTCTAATGAATGTTATTTTTTGGCCGTAAATAAATGTTCATCTGTACACAAAACTGAATTATCTTAAAATTAAAAAGAACTCAATACTTAGACTGGATTCGTGAGAATGGTGGACTTGACAGAAGGCGCCATCAATAGGTATAGTGGGAATGAACAGTACTTAAATAAGGGGCTATGGACGTTTGTTTGAAATCACCCTTAATTTGTGTAGGCCACTGCGCTAGACACATTCAAAACTCTGGAAATAGTTGACTCTACAGCTTTCAAAGTAAATAAAGTAGTAACTATCATCAGGAAGCGTAGATAACTTGCTTAGTTGACATTAATTAGTGAACCTTTTTCGAATTTACAGTAATAGTACAGAAAATGTTGTCAGAATTGAGGTTCCCACAGGATTTTTGTGCCAAAATTGAATTTAGGTGCTATTTCTGTCATTTTTGAGATGCTGAATATAAAAAGTTAGGTACCATTTTTTCGACCACTCCTTCAGCCGCCATTTTGAAATTCAAGATGGCTACCTTTGACTATAAAACCAAACGGAACATGGTCATCAGTGGTATCATTGAAAAGAGAATTGTACACTGAACAAAAAGTTCCGTTGCACCTATACCGATAAAGTAATAGTGGCAGAGATATTTCATAATTTAAATAGTCATGTGACCAAAACAAAGGTCAAAGGTTAAAAATTAAAGTTTAAAAAGTTTAAAAATACCATCATGTTGGGTGTCATATGAAAGCTCTAATAATACCGAATACAGATTTACAATGCATTTTTGCTTTAACTGTTCTGTTTGTTTTCGTGATATTTCAAATTTAAGTTCAAAATTGGGGTGTATAATATCATTAATAAGATTTTACCTTATGGGGTGTATGACATACTTTATTTGGAAATATATTGATAAATGTACATTTTCAGGTAAAGATGTGCTGTGGTAAAGAGACAAGAGCTTTAAAATGATACTCAAAACGATGCTATTTGTCAAAAATTTAATTTTTGACCTTTGACCTCTGGTTTGGTCATATGACTATTTAAATGTTGAATATCTCCCTAACTATTGGTTTATCGGTATAGGTGTAATGGAACTTCTTAATCAGTGTACAATTTCTTTCCAGTGATACCATTGATGACTATGTTCTGTGTGATATGTAAATCAAAGGTAACCATCTTGGAATTCAAAATGGCGGTCAAAGGCATAGGCGAAAAAAATGGTACCTAAGTTTTTTGCATCTAGCATCCCCAAAAGGGGAGAAATAGCACAATTCAATTTTGGCACAAAAATTCTGCTGGAATACACAGCTTTCTGTACTATAACTTAATGTGACGATTGTATTCGGAAACATGCAGTATTGTAATAGATGTTAAACTATTGTTACAACAATACTATGATGCGTTTTATTATTTTCTTTATATGACTTGGCCAATTACTAGTTCTAAAATACTCAGTGAAACTACGAAGAAGTACAAAATTATTATGCACGCTTACATCTGCGCGTAGAATGGCGCAAAACACGTGCTTGCAATGTTTAACAAAATTGGAGCATCCACAGTTTGTGGCTCTATGCGTGCTTTCCTACAAACTCGCAGCCGCGTGTCTGCAACATCACATCAACGGCTTTTAAGAAAATCTATGGCGACTAATATCCGTGACTTACATACTCAGGCCAAAACCTATTGCCCAATGCAACTCTTGACTGACTTCCATTTGCCAGAAGAAAACATCTAGACTTAATGCTTCTTTACAAACCGTACTACTTTCAGGGGCGGAATAATATTTTTAAGTGATCGCGGGGACACTTTTTTAGGCCTGAGGTCAAGTTTGTCATTTTAAATTTAAATATTGTATTCAAATTTATAAATATACTACTAATCTGCAACATTTTTGTATCATTTATTTCAAACATTAAAAAAACGCAATATAATAACAGAATTTATTTATTTTTTGTTGATCCTAAAATATAAAGCGGATGAATTTGTATTTGATTCATCTTACTTGCAAATAGTCTAAATCTAGTAACCAACAGCGAGTTATGTGCGCGTGCGTGTCGCGTGAAAAACGTCACTTACTCTGAAAAGAATAGCCTATATAGGCAGGGAACAGTTAAATTAGGCCTAGTTAACATCAACACTGATACGATCCTACAACCTTCTAGCTTAACAACGGGGAAATATCAAAAAAAATCATCTAGGCCTGGCCAAAAAAGTTCAATAACTTTTTTTTTCTACTCGAGAATTTAAAATCTCTAAAGAGGTTAGAAAATTTCTAAAGAAATTTAATTTTGGTGTATACTTGAAAGGAATGTCCCTTTAACGAACTTTTGTGGATGGGGTGGGGGAGGGAGTGGAGCGCCGGGTGTTGTTTCTTTCAATTTAATATCATCGTGTCTACCGCCATAAATGGAAAACTCTCTCTTCACGTATTATAGAGGACATACATTCACTTGGAATTAATTAATTTCAAATTAATAAAATGAATAAATTAAATTTATACTAACGTTTAATTTAGGTTGAGTTCGCTTACACTTTACATGTAGCATACAGTCTACAGAAGACACCGACACATCCGGAATCTCTCAATTGTGGGTTTTTAATTAGTTGCCGTTTCTGTGATTACAGTAATTGTCTCTGATATATTTGAAATTCAAACCCAAATTCGTCTGTGATAGAAATTTCATTACTGTTTTCAATATAAATGTGAAATGCACATTACATATAACATTTACATTTTATTAATTTAATTAATTCAATCATATATTAAGGAACATAATGCATTTTAAAGAAATGGTAATAGACAAGAAATTATATACAGTGGTTACTTTTATAAATCTTGTCACCTGATTTAAAGAGTATGTAAACGGTTTTATTATTTTAATTTTTATACTAATTTTGAAATCGAGTTTGAATATATAAGAAGCAAGTAAGCTAGTATAATGATATTTAAACATCTACCATGCAAAGACGCCTTTGATTTGTACTTGTAATAATTTTGTAATACTGAAAAATTAAACGGCAGTTATTAATACAAACATGAGTTGAGAAAATAGCCTTGTGATTGGTTTTTACATAATACATAAAACAATTTCAATAGGCCTTATAAAAATGAGTCTCTATTGTGAAATGCACAAAGGTGAAACTTATAATGATGTTTCAGATTAATGTTAGATGTTAGTTTTATTAAGGTCAACATTCTATTTCAAAGATTTACTTGACAAACAGCATAACTCAATTCAATTTAAATAAATAAAATAATGTTTCAGATTACTAATATGAAGCTATATATTTTCGATAATGTTGCTATTCAGTCAGGAGGTATCCAGGAATTGCCGAAGTTGGTGATCAAACCTGGGTTTGATTTCGACGAGCAAAAAATCCCATATTGGCCCGTTCTTTTTGGTGTGATTTATGAATTTGTGGTGCTTTTACCTCACAGTATAGACCTTTTTGCCTCCGAAGAGAGGTGCTCGATACACCACTGTCACTTAGCATGTACTGGAAGATTAATATTAGTTTAAACAATATGACAATTTTTTTTACATTATGTGAGTAATTTGACGCTATTATTATCATAGGCTTCATCCGAAATTTTGCCTAAAAATAAACCCCTCCACCAGTATAAACGAGTTCCTCATAAAAGCAAATCTCCAAATTTCTTCATAATGGACGTTTATTCGAACAAATATTGTATTTTTATTTTGGTTTAGTTATATCCATAAATCATAATAACAATTCCTTTCTCAATTTCAGATAATAATTATGACTAATTTAATTTTTAGTTAATGCCATCTTGCCATTTTTTATTGACGAAATAAATAAAATCTGAAATCTAAATCTTAATCATTGCATTATTACAAATCATTGTGAAACAAAACATCTTAAGGGAAAATGCATCGCTTTGACTTACGTTGTCGACGTATTAAAGCAATGTTGTACAAAAGGTCTTGGGCCAAATTTAGTAGACAGATATATCCTTTCCAAATTATTTTTATTGTTTTATATTGTTCAGTTTTTCTAATACACATAGTATATGTTCAACCTTTTATATTCTTGTATGGTTAATGTATATGGCATGGACATTGATTAAAACTACACAAATGAAAGAAAATAAGTGCGACAAATTAAGACGATTGTAATTGACGGAAGAGGAAAAAATTTGATATTTAGGACAAACAGTCAGCCTATCCAGCCCTGGTGAAGAAGAATACAGTTTGTTCAGGGTGGAAAGAATGGAGAGAATTTTGTTTATTGAGGTTTTGCAACTACTACATGTGCCTTAATTAATACATGAATCAGCAACTTAGAAATCCATACGGTGCTGCTTAAATCTCTTATTAGGCCTACATTTTGAGGGGCGCTTATTGGAACGGAATGGGGGTCTTTAAACGAGACTCTTATAGTAGAATTGATATGACGTTCCATCCCAAAAGATGCAACAAAAAGATTTTTAATTGATTTTGCTAGTATTGGTGTACTAAATAAGAGAAATAAAGTATTTTCTAACAGTTTTTTTATGATGGCCGTCAAAATGGCGTCCTTGATCATAAAACAACTACAAATTTGTACTCTAATTTTGATTTTCCATAAATATCATGTTTTATCGGTCATAAAATCATATAATACAATTTAGATTGTAATGTGATCAATATGAGTATATTCAAAATTCCATATTTCCAAGATGTCCGCCAATGGGCTCCATATGAGAATTTAAAAATTTGACTTTTGGCTAAATATGACTAATTAATGGCTCAATGATGAAGTGATTACAACGTAGTAAATCCAGGAAAAAATCTTCAGAATAATACCAAGGCTCGAAGGAATTGATTACATAAAACTGCTTCTATGGCCCTCTATATTTCTCCTATTAAAATATCGAGACATACATATTTTTGTTTTCAACTTGATCTGACATTTTCCCATCTGTGGCCTACAAAATAACCACATTGTTATGAACTTTATTCTAACGCATAGCAAACTTGAGGACACTCCAGGAGTGCTACCTCCGCCCACATTAAAATTTTCCGCTCTACAAATTCTGGACCTTTGAGGTTACCCTTCAAAATCACATTGACCTTTGACCTTCAAGATTTAATAAACTTTTGATTATTAGTCAAGAAATATTGTGGTCCAGTTTTAAGAGTCACTGATGAAAACTGACAAACACAAACACGAGGGCGAAAAAAATAAGCTCGGCCCAACTTCGTTAGCGGAGGAAATTAAGGAATCCTTGAGATCAAAGAAATTGGTCAAAAAAAAAACTGCACTTTGACTATGTATGAAATAGTAATTGGCCCAGGTGTTTTAAAATTTAAATTAAAAGATTAAAATCAATCTCTAAACTTTCATATGTAAAAAATGCGCCTAAATGCGCATTTACAAGCTACTCATTTACAAAACTTATATTTTACAAACACTATAATTGTGATTGCATAATCCAGCCAACATAGAGATTGATTTTACGATTATTTTTGTACTTGTTATCCTAGCCCTTTATGTGCGAGTTGTATGGTCGAGCGGTTAGGCCAGGGGAACTGTGAACCATGCATAAACAACAACACGGGTTCGAGGCCCGCTCGCACCATGGTTCTGGTGGTGGAACAAGTCTTCTCGGCTATAAACCGTAGGCCCAGTGTACACAAACAGCACATGTGTACTTTAAAGGACCCAGTTCATCTTTCGAGAGGAGTAGGAGGTTACCCCGGTGTACTGGTCCATGCATGACCCCTGTCGTGGACAGCTAAAGTAGCGCAAGTACTGGCTGCATGACATGACGTGACCCTTAGGGGAATAGAAAGTCATAGGATTGTGTAACGTCTGGTCCACAGCGCCATGAGCATCAAGTTCTAGATGGATACTGGCGCGTATATAAATGTACACTATTATTATTATTATTTATGAAGTAAGATGTAAAAAATAACATGAAGAAAACAAAGAAAACTTCTTATTTACGAACCCTCTCAGTTATTAGGTCGATTATATTGATCATTTATGACGTAATTAATGTTATGATTATTATATACTTATGTCAACACATAACAAATAAAATAATCTTTAGTGTTTGGCACTACGATCAAGATATCTGATGACATAACACTCATAGCTTTGTATGTGATTTATGGACAAAGGTTTTTTTTAATATCGCAAAATATAAAAGTTGAAGATAGTGGCCATCTTGGAAAACACATTGGATTTCTAATCTGATCTGACTACATCGAGGATCCTTCTAACTGATTTATTGACCTAAAAAAATCTTATATGAGATCGCAATTAATTTTTATTTTATGATCTAGTCGCCATTTTGGCGAATATTTTAAGAAATGGCGGCCATCTTAAATATATAATAGTTTATTTTTCATTGGTTCGACGGTCAATTGGTCCGAAGGTCAATTTGTCCAAAGGTCCATTGATCCGAAGGTCCATTGGTCAGAAGCTTTATTGGTCCGAAGATCCGAATTAGAGTGACTTTTGCGGTCATCTAGAGGTTCTATATTTTTAAATTTTGAAGCTGAAGTGAAACCGTGCAGGTTAATCGATTCCATCAGACAAAAAATTTAAAAAAAATGTTTAGTATCATTTCATATTGGTTATTTGTTTTTTCTCTCCATTTTCTGTTTTTCCACGTATATCTTCATATTATCGTGTATAATAATGTGTTCATAATGTCGAAATATCTAATATCTTCCAAAAACGTGAACTCTTGTTGTTTCACTAAAACAACAAGAATGTAAAGTCTTGTAACTGTATGACTAATATAGTACCTTGAGTTACTATCCGTTTGATTTTGGAGCGAGTAAACTGGTCTGTGTGCTTCCATTTACCCTGTCATTTGTATAATGGTTATCGACAAATTTCTGGGAGTAGCCTGCGATGGGATAGCGTCCCATTGGTGAAAGGGGAGTATTGCACTCTCATCCGAACACGCTGTAAAAACTGCCTTGCAGCCTTATTTGAACCGAAGGCTTGCAACTGATTTACTTTGGATTACGACTAGGTTATATGTCAGCCATGACGTCATACATTTATGTCTAGTTTAATTCTCGTATACAGCTTAAAAATGAATAATAATTTGTTTAAAATAGTAACCGGTATTGCGTCCACCTTATAATGACTAATAGGGCCTATCTGGTAGCGTATCTTGGCCATAATAAAATGAATGTCATGTTAAAAGTGTTTCTTAAACGTAAATGCACAGTGTCTAATAAAATCGGACCTATTCAGTTAAAATAGGCACAGGCCTACATAAAACAAACAACATTGTTTACATTAACCCTTTGGCTGCTGGATGATTAACGGCTCATTAATTAACAGTGCCGGCTGATAACAAGCCAAGGCCACCACA
>JAOTQE010002448.1:0-11373 GCA_025631205.1 Nesometra sesokonis
ACATTTTTTAATCTGGGACTGGATGTAAGATGTCCTAGTTGCATCCAATATATTATGATATGTTGAGGTCTGCTGTTGATAATTTTGAAGATCAACATCGTCACCAGATTTTAGCCATTGATCCAATGATCCACATTATAACATACTGTTCAGTAATAGTACTGTATTGTATATTGTAAATAATTGTTTAATATTACATGTATTGTACAGCACAAAATCTTAATTATTGCTTTTATAGCACAAAATAATGTTAATTAAACAGTTTGATTTTTTTGGGAATTATCTTTAATTAATTCAGCTTAGGCACGTTTAATATTTTGCATTGGTCCAATGATCTATAATATGTATAACATACTATACTGTATATAATGTATACAATGCATAATACATGTTAAGTAAGCAGTATATAGATTTTTTTTGCATTAATTTTTAATTTTCAAGACTTAAAAACTAATTCAACTTAGTCAAGTTTTAAGTATTCTATTGATCTACAGTATAACGCTTGAGCTTTAGTATAGTAAAACAAATTTTACTGTAATACTATTGCTAATCTGAATTAATTCAGTTGAAACAAGTTTAACTACAGTTAAACTTGCCTAAGTCAAATCTAAAATGACATTGAAAAAAAAATTGACTTTGAAAAAAATTTGATTATTCAATGGAAAACATACAAAAATGGCATGAGAAATAATTTGACTTGGGCAAGGTGGACTTAGGCAAGTGTAACTGTATTCTACTTTGATCCAATGATCTACAGTATAATACTGTATTGTAATACTGTAAACCCTTTATTTTCGCGTGCCCTTAATTTTCGCAAATTTCACGATGACCTGACAATCGCAAATATTAAGGTTGCGAGAAAATCGCGAAATGTATTGGTCAAAAATGATTGACAAAACAGATTTCACTAAAAATGTCATAATGCATCAAATAAATGATTTTGTCTCTTTTTGTTTAAGTGACAATTACTCATGAATCACGACGAAAATACTACAAACAAAGGGTAAAATATATGACTGATCCCCTACGAAAGAGTACAGTAGGCCCAGTCGAGTAGGCCAAGAGAGTACACTAGACCCAGTTGAAAAGGCCTATCGCCGCTATCTATAGGAGGATTGCAGTTGCCGAAATCGGGAACCACCACGGTGTGGTGGTCTTCGACCGCCAAACAGAAGTCCGATATATAGGCTGAGAAGATCGCCTAAAAACATGTTTATTTCGTGAATTAATAATTTTGTATTTGCAAATCGATATGTAATAAATGCATCTCTTATATGAGTTTTGGCTCTCAACATTTTATTATCAAAAAAAAAAAAACGTATTTTGAAAGGAAATATTTCAAGTGAAGCCACTGGGCGCAGACATTTTGTTCTCAGATGACAAGAGAGGTGGTGCTATACATCCGGGTAGCTTCGCTGTCATGTCAATAGCTTTCAGTTCACGAACACATGGGCAAATAAAAAATTATTTTGAACTAAAATAAGACAAAAAATCAGATTTTAAGCAGACCTCTAAGAATCCATTTTTTATTGTAATATGAAATATTACCAACCTGTGGATATCATTTAAAATTTATAGAAAATAAAATTATACTCCAAGCACAGTATTAAAAAAAATGTTGGTTGGTTGGTCGAGAAATCTTATTTTTAGGGGGTGCCTGTTACTTTAATTTCAATATTGCTGCCTTTTTTCCCCTATTTTTCAATTTTGGGTTAAGTCTATTTCTTACAATTTTCTAGATATTTTGCATATTTACCTGAAAAATTAAAAAGGAAATCGACCCTGATTTTCAAAATTTTAGGTTGAGCTGGATTGGGCAAACAAGTTTTTTAGGCCTTAATAACCTTATACTAACATAATTGATAAATATTTAATCGTGTTTGTATCCCAAGATAAAGATAATTGTTTAATATAGAATAATAATAAATAATATCTTCTTCTTCTAGGTGCCATATCTTAAGACTTCGGCTATCATATCGTGCCACATTGTCTTGTTGTTAGCTCTTTTCCACAGCTCCTCTTCCTGATGTTGAGCTCCATTTTCCTCCAGTCATTTCCTCAAACTAAACATCCATGTTACTCTTCTTCTTCCCCTGCTTCTCTTTCCTTCAATCCTTCCTGTCAATGCCAAATTCTCCAGACCTTCTTTTCTAATCATTTGACCCAGAAATCTCATCTGCCTCATTCTTACATCTTTCACCAGCTTCTTATCTTCGTCATTGCTTACTTTGTCTGTCCAAGATATTCTCATCATTTTCCTGAGAAACCAGACTTGACAACTTTCTAGCCGCTTACGTGTTTCTGATGTTACTGTCTATGTCTCGCTTCCATACATTAACACAGGGTAGACGTAGCAATTTAAAATTTAACAATAACAATGCAAATAAAGCATGAATAAATATTAAACTAAATTTAAATAACATGAAATAAAATGATAAAAATGTTTAATATTTCAACTTTAAGGTTAAGATTTCAAATGACAATTATGGTTTAACAATTTAAAATAAAAATATAAAAATACTAATTGAATTATGAATTTTGTTATATCTACTGGTAAAATTTATAGATAACTAAATGCTGAACTATAATAATAAGTTACTTACCTTTTTTTAATTGCTGGAGACCTAGTTTTTTCCATATTAAATATATGTTCCTAACAAAACATAATACCCTTAGTAAAAATAGTATTTTCCTTTTTGGACTGCACCTGAAAGGGAGGTCCTTCAAATTAAAAGTGAGATAATTTTCCGTGCCAAGTCAACACACATTTAACAGGAATATCATTATCCTTATAATTATAGTCTGGGAAAGGTTTTCCAATAATAGCAATGTTACTAGTATAGAGTGGCAACTGGTTACCAGATTAGATGGCAAGATTATTTTCCTTAATAAAAAGTAACTGGAAGAAGCTAATTTTCCTTATGGAGCTAAAACTGGAAGAGGTTTTCCACATTCAACATAATAATTATCTTCCTTGCAGAGCGGAGACCGGGAGGTGTATGCGCGATTTAACAGTAAAGAGTGGAATATTCGCTATTAATGAAATACAGTGTACAACTTTGTAGTGCTGTAAGTAATAGAATCCTTAGGCAATATGTACAAAAGCCAGCCAGGTGATAGATACTCAAGTATCACCAAAATGATCATCCATGACAGTGATTTTCTGTAGCTGTGTATACAGTTGATTTAAAAGTGGCAAGACCAGAATGTTGTTGATTAGCCCAAATCTTATTCACTATCATCCCATCTCCATTCATTAACTCACTGCTCACTCAAGCGTCACAAATTTATTGATGACTCCGAACAACATGTTCTCATGGAGAAGTAATATCCACACATGAGTAATCCAGCATCGCTGATGAGAAGTTTAATTATATGAATCCAGTTTTTTCAATTAATACAAGGATTTTAAAATCTTATCCACACAGGATTGCTTGTAGCAAGACTTTTAGTCTGGAAACTCCGCCAGCTGTGTTCTAAATGGACAGATCAATATTTTGAGAGTAAAATTACTGAGAAAGGAAGTTCATTTGCATAACAATCGCAGATGGAAAAATTACAAAAATTTGTTTGAATGCAATTGTATATATTGCCATTGAAAATGAACAAAAGAATGACAATAGTAGAAACAAGACATTCATATAGATAGCATCTCTTGCCTTTGTTAAGTACTAGAATTCCGATGGTAATCTAGATGAGCACAAAATAAGTGAGGATCCTGCCGCATGTAGGTCGACATATGTAGTCTGAAATTTGAGGTTTTTGAGATATTTGATTAGACAGCCAAACAAGACAGAAAGAAAGGCAGATGGAGCTCATTGCAATATATCCTGCCTTATGAAACAAAGATCACCTCACATATTTCCTTTACTTAACTAACATCAATTCTTGATGCAAACCATTTTGTCCTTCAAATTTTGATTTAAAATCTTTCAGTACACAAACAAGTTACTTAATATTTGTCATCTATTTCTCTTATTGACATACAGCCTAAACAAATTTTATACCCATTACATAAAAAAAAACTCTTGCCTGATAAGTTAAACGTAATTTTTTCCCACCAATTTTGATTTTAAATTCTTTTTGTGTGTATGTATTTAACTCTCAAATTATAATAGAACAACATAGCCTTTATTAACTCAATGCAGTCTGTTGCTCCGATTTCAGTAGTTAACTACCGATGAACATCAATTGAAATTTCAACCAGTTGTAATTTCTTTATTTTTTAACCGATCGCGCCGATTTTTCTTTTAAACGACAGCCCAAACTCTAAGCTTTCCGAAACAAGCGAATTATCGAGCAATGAAGACACCCCCCTCAACCTGCCTGACCAGCGAAGAAACCATGCTGCCATCAGACCGGAGTTTCGACATCTCAAGCAGGTGTGCAAGGAAATTTATTTTAAATAGTCGTTTTAAACATGATCATGCTATTTTCATCTGTAAACATTTATTTTATGATTATATTCGAAGAAGTTAGTAAATTTTTACCTCGAAAAATTAATTTGTTATATTTTTAATTTTTTTTTTCGAACTTGTTTTGTTGCCAAGGCAACCTGGAAGTTTTGTTTTATTGAATTTCAAATGCCTCAGAGATAATTATTTTTAGCTAATTTTATAATTTATTTTTTTTATTTTTTTTATTTGTTTTTTTATTACAAGCCTAGTAAATATGGGGTAGGCCTAGGGATAAAGGGAAGCCTAGCCTATGCATGTTCCATAATTATTTTCACAATGTTGTTATGTAATTTTGTAATACTGAAATGTATTATGATATATTACAATTAATTAATTTTTTTAATTATACATTTATTCAATCTAAGGTATGTGGATATGATGATGAAGACACAGGGGGACCAACAGATCTTGAATTAAAGTTTACACCATGGATACCACCAGGTATTCAGCTAGCCAATGTGCGGACGTGCCAGGAAACAAGACACAAGCTAAGTGCCCTTTATTTTTTTTAATTATTTTTTAGTATTGAAGTGGTCTCTAATTTAGTTTACTAACAAATATGCATTAGCCAACCCAGATGTGTGTAAATCATATGGGGTTTGGAAAGATGTAACCGTCGACTAGGGGTTCATATATACATGGGTTTAGTCAGCTATCCGGATGTTGCCACTTACTGGAGTACAACTTCACCTTATAATGGTTCTTGGGCTAGGTCATTCATGTCGAAAAAAAAAATTTAAACAGATATGTCTTATCTTCATATTGTAGATCCTACCGCAGAAGATGAGGATGATTTGCTTTGGGAAGTTCGGTACCTCTTCGTATGTATGAGGACATGTGCAAGAAGTACAGTGCATGCAGTTGAATCAATAATACATACACCTTCATGTGACCTTTGACCCCAGGCTAGAATGTCGGTATCACTGGTCCTTAATGACCCGGTATATTTGCATTAATAATATTCATTTAATGATTATTGTAGGTATCTTTATCCTAATGAACACTTATTATGACCGTTGAACTGAATGACCTCCAAGTGACCTTTGACCCCAGACTGGTTTGTGGGAGTTGTCATTGGTTCTTATATCCTAGTATAATTTCATTAATTTTATTTTTTCCATGTATTTTTTTATATTTTATTATGACCCTTGACACTAATACAAATCAGCGCAAAATCTGTGGATGAGTGGCATGGATATTTTGACATTTGAAAATTTTGAAGTAAATTGGGCCAATAGTTACTAACCTTTTTTTCCAAGAGCGGTGCAAACCTCTAAAATTTACGCATATCAGATTCCAAAATAAAATAAAACGATGGGGACCACTTTATTTGGGCCCGATCGTCCATTACAATGGGACCGATCGTCTTCGCGTCAATCGTGGCGGGGCCCGAACATCTTTGAATGATGTGTTGGTGTTTAATGCTTGTGCTTGTGAACCCAGTCGCCATTTTTTTTTTTATCGTACCCTGCTGCAGACATTCCGCAAGCTTTTGGACACCAGGCATTGCATGTGTGCACTCGTGGCGGCACATCTCTATAGCTGCAGAGCAGCAGAATGGACCATCATTACAGATCTGCAGATGGCGGTATATATTATAAGTAGCTGATGACCGGAAGTGTTAATTCTTGAGTTCTCTATTATACAGGCTATTGAACGATGACACGGTGGTCGGATGACTATCATTTTTGACAAAAAACAAAATGTCGACAAAGTTTTGACCACATACATACATACATTTCTTTTTACTGTCTATTTTAACATGTCTACAAGAGGTATGTTAATATTCACACTAATACTATGCGACTAGTTACACATATCAAAGTTCCATCCAATAAGTCATATGTCTCAAGCTCTTTAATATTTCACCAAGAAATGTTTCCATTCCTTTTGCTTACAAATATTTATAACACTCAGTGATTTTACATGCATTTTGACACGTGTTAGAATGTAACACGCGTGCATTCCTTGTTAATTCACCAGGGACTGATGTTACATCTAATGGCATATTCAGTCATATCTGACAGATAATTTCAGGTGTGTGAGTCACTCAAACAAAAACTGATTTACACAAAATAAGTTTCTCGGTTTTGTTATAAATTATTTTCAAACAAAATGAACGTCGATTCGATGAGTATGTGAACTAATTACAATGCATAAATAATGGGAATATGAGTCACAAATGAGAAATTTCTGTTGTCTTAACCTATTTTACTCATAATGAAGTCATGATCAGATATCTTTGCACAAACTTCAAGGGAAGCACTGTTGATTAATTTATTGAATAAATTATGCTGAATATTAATCCCAATCATCATCTTTTGGGTGAGACATTAAATTGCAACTCCGGGATTGAAATGTCTATGAATAAATCTATAGAACAATTAGTTTTAACCAAACAGATCAAATTTCACATTTGGAAAAATATGTTTCAAACCGAGTCCCAAATCAAAAGATGGTCTACTACTCAAATTTACAGAGTGTTAAAGAATAGGAAAATACATTTTGAAAGGGTTGTGCTTGAAAACAAATAGAACTCATATATTTAAAAATATCAGCCAAATTCACAGAAGAACAGGTAAATTTTAATTTGATATTTGATACGGTTAAACACAACCCTTTTCAATGAACTTAAATTTAAACTCCAACCACACACAATTTTATGCTTATTAATAATTTATATTAAACCCTTTATTAATTGTTATAAATTTAACAAACATGGATCACCTATCCATCTAGATATCCATGCTATCTAATCGTACCTAATCAACTATGCATCTCTGTCTATCAATCTATCTGTCTGTTTTTCTGTCCATCATCCACTCGCCTACCGAATAATTATCCAATCATCTTTCCATTCATTTCAGCAATCATTCATAACACATTTCTCCAACCCTGCTCCAACCATATATTTCTTTGTCGGCCCAATAGTTCTCATCCAGCCCTCTATCTTTCCATTTATTTACCAACCTTTCTCAACACATTTCTTCAACCATCCATCTATTTATCAGTTTGCACAATTGTCAATAGTTCTCATCCAGCCCTCTATCTTTCCATTTATTTACCAACCTTTCACACACATTTCTTCAACCATCCATCTATTTATCAGTTTGCACAGTTGTTTTCCTACAACAATCAATTCATTCATTTCACCAATTATTCATTTATGTACTTTTTTAAACATCCATTTCTTTCTCCATCTACCATATCTATCCACTTACTCATTGTAAAATAAATCTGGAAAAAAATCATCATTCAATGTACACTGTGTTCATTGTGATACAAATTTGGAGCAAACTGACAAGATCGTCCTTTATTAATGTAAATTTAATTGACCAGTGACCACTGAGAATAGCCTAGAGCATAGGCCTATTATAATTATTTTGCTCCAGTTTTCCAAGCCAATACAACCACTAATTATATTTGCACTAATTGCCTTATCATTCATCCATCAGCTAATTGCTTCCTAGGCTTATCTGTGAAGAAGACAGTTTTAATGAGAAAGATTGATCTGTACATCCACAAACAATAACACTAAAGCAAAGGCAAATAATAACTTAAAAGCAGAATACTTTACAATAATTAATAAAACTGAATAATAAAGAAAGAAAAGTACATATGCAATACAAATACATATTTTGTTGTTGCATCTGCTGCATTTGGGTATTTCTTTATTATTGAGTTCTATTATCATGCAAATTTATGGCAACTTTTCACTCAGTTGTACTACTGGTGATGCCAGTTGTTTTAATACACCTGATTGAAAATTGTGGTACTGGTAATAAGGAAACATCGACTTTTACTCCTTACCTGAATTTATAATGGGTGGTTTTAATGTAACCAATATTTAGTTATTATTTTATAATAGTTTCACCAAACACTTCTTAGTTTACAGCCTTATGGAATACCACAAGTACAAATACAAAAAAATACTTCGACTGACATGCTTAATACCGTTCACAAAACTAAATCAAACTTGAATGGCAGGAATATGGGTAGTCAAATTGATAATATATAGGATAAATAGAATTTTTTGAAAGGAATCACTTTTTTGGCGCTGTAGCTTGGTGGTTAGCATGCTTGCCTTCCAATCCTGAGGTCCTGGAATCGAACCTGGCTGAACACTAGGTTGGTTTCCACGACTTAACAACGCCACTCCCCAAGCCTCATAATGAGACTTGGTTTAGAAAGCATGGCATAGTTCTCATCCTGTAAGTGGAGAGTAAACTTGCTGTTGGATGTGACACGAATTAAACAAAAAATATTTTTTCCTTCCTAATTTTGCAGTTTAATTATATAAATACAGAAAATCTTCAAAAGGCTTACCTACGCAAACAAAGTTGGAGAGTTATGTTTTCGCTCATTTATTTGTCAGTAGTGTGTGTTCATGCGCATGTTTTGGGAGCTGACTGGAGAAATTTGGTTGAATACATACTCTACAAATAGAGGATACACTGCGAAACAGGGATCCGATTTTAGAACTCCTGGAGATAACCCCAAAAGAGGTTCCCCTATGGCTTTAATACATGGTTTAATGTTTGAGCATTTTCGCCAATTTACAGTTACAGTTTCTGGACGTACATTTGTGAACCATTGTGTAATATCGGTTTTCTCGTGTGTGTACATTCTATAATGTTCAATGTTTGTTCCTCGATTGCCCAGCACAAGGCAACATTCTGAACCTGGCTTAATTAAAAACATGCGATATCATTAGTTGATGCTTTTGTAGGGTATCCCCGGTGGGCATGAAATAAGCACATGTTCCCATTCGGCGTCAAAAACATGTGTGGGTGTGGGTGTGTGTCTGAACAGTCTACAAGCCAGATTTCATCAGAGATTCTTCAAACTTGTTCAAGATGTTCGAAGTCCAAAATTTATTAAAAAATAATTTTATTAGATATCGGTATAAAGGCACATTTGTTTATTTTTCATTAAAAATATGCCAAGCTCCACAGATCTAGGTGACTGAATTGTAACATCAAAGTTGTAGATCACAATTGACGAAAGAAGTATACTACCTACATGGTACCTACGCTAATGCTAGCCGTTCGGCGAGTTGCCGATTGCTACTGGAATTCTCATTTGCCGAAAATAAAAATGCCCTTTTTCGCCAAATTGGCAAAAACGAAAATCTCCAAAAATGGGATAGATCTGATCAATCTTTCATCCGGGTTGCAACCAGGCTAGGCTATCAATCAACATAACCATCGCGATCCATCGCCAGACAACATAAATCTCGATACGAATGATAGGCCTTCTCCATGTAGCATCCTCGCTGACAGGGCTTTTCCAACTATATCACTATTTTTTTCTGTATAGCAGTAACTCGAGCGAGCCTGCATAGACCATGCGTGAGCGGCCTGTCAGTGGTATAATCACGTCAAATTCTTTAAAATTATACGCTTTTAATTAAACATAAACATTTGTTCATACTCTAAATATGTTCGACAATACTTTATTGCAATTAAGAACTTTCTACAAACATTTTTGTTTAAAGGCTTTTTAACTATCGCGGGGTTAGCTAGCTAGTATCAGTAACTCGAGCGGATTGATACAGCATGCTTCAGAGGCCTGTCACGTGGTATAATTTTGTGATAATTATTCACATCAAATTATTTAACATTAACACATTTATAATTAAACATAAATATTTTATTGCAAATAATAACTTTCTATAAACATTTTTATTGTTTAAAATTCCGATAATATGCTATGGGGCGAGTATGGGCTTTTAAACTATTTTGGAGAGGGGAAAACCAATTGACAGAGATATATGGACACTTACACATTGAGGTCACATGGTATAATTACGGGTAATTATTCACGTCAAATTATTTAGATTTAACATTATACGTTTAATTAAACAAATATTATGTTCGATAATATTTTATTGCAAATAAGGATTTTTGCATTGAAATTCTCAAAGATCTGTTTCATACCAGACAAACAATTCGCGGATCCCATTTCACTAATTTGTAAACATATTTTGAATTGGACACCATTTTTAGGCCTAGCAACCGTCCGTTATCCGTTTTTCTCTGCCAGGCTAAGCCTAGGTTAGGCATGTTGAATAGTGAAATATGGTGGCAAACATGCCAATATGTTGATGGATTTTGAGGGACATATAACCACAGTTTATTTAATGAATATAAAGTATAAGCGTAACGCACAACAACATATACATTTAATATGTATCCGCCGACAAATTTGACAATTTTTATGAGTTTTTATCGTATTTAAAATCTTTCGCCAGTCTGGCGAAGGAAAATTTGACCTTAGCGTTAGCGTAGGGTACGGTCAATTTACAAAATAATATACTTTTGGTGCATTGCATATCAGTAGAGTTTTGCACAGTGGATAGTGTAATGCCTTTCAAGTGTTTTCTGAAGCTCATCCTAGTGCTATTCTCAGGAATGGCATTAACTCATTACAGCACATGGAAATGAACAGCATTGTGTATCTTTTGTTTTAATGATAATTACAAACTATAGTCTTTTATAATTGTTTTCTTTGGCTTCTTTGGGCCTGTTTCTGCTCGTAAGAAAAACCGTTTTTTAAAACGGTTTTTTAAAAACGTTTTTATTTTTACTAGCAGAAATGGCAACACTAAAAAAAACCGTTTTTATTCCGATCAAAAAAACGGTTCCAAAACACGCAATCCATTCCGTGTGCAAAGAAAAAACGTTTTTTTTATGGGAAAAACCGTTTTTTGTACAGCAGTTTTTAGCTGCAACGCGATCCCGGTCTCAATTTGACCTCACTCGATAGAATGTCAACACAACAAACGCGGTGAATATGCTTGAATATTTTGACAGTAGTAGGCCACGACAGACAATGCGTTATTTTTATTCACTGCCTACAGTTATTGCTTAACAATTTGGACAGACACCATTACAAAACTTTTCATAAAGAAGAG
>JAOTQE010002459.1:0-11372 GCA_025631205.1 Nesometra sesokonis
TTTTCGTGACGCTACGTAGGCTACGAATTGTACGCGTAATTTGTGCTCTTCGTAGAATACGCCTACGCTAATTCTACTGTACGTGTACGCGTAGAGGACGACCGCTACGCGTAGCAAATGTTGCAGTATTTGTTATCTGTACTGTAGATTAAAATAACTTCAGGTTGGAGACATGTATATAATGATCAAACTCCCCAAATGCTTTAATGTGAATAATAATATAGTAACAATTACTTCTGAAATGGAAAATGATAAATAAGAAAATAAAAATATTCCAGAGTTCATTGCCATCGCAGCAATTTAATAACGCTATTCATCCCTGATCAGAATGATGGATGAGTACGATATAATCTTATATTAATGAGAACCCCAATATACACATCCTGATCCCAGTGGTCTAGAAAAATTAATGAAAGGGATTACACATCCTGGTCCCAGCAGCCTAGAAGAATTGATGAAAGGGCTTACACATCCCCATCTCTGAGGACTAATAGCGTTGATGTAAGGGCTTAGGGTATCCCATGGAGGGTAGAATTTGTTCGGTCAAACCTACAACATGTCTCATAATATATATCACTGGTCATCCATAATCCTGCATCAAATGAAACAATGACCACGATTAATTACAAAATGTCATTTAACTGTTTCTATAGAACTGGTCAATGCTATCTTCTTAGTATGTTCATTCAACATTATCCTTTCTATAATTTGTTTACGTTTTTCTGTTGAGGAGAGAATTGTGTTTTTATCTTTTAGTTCCTGATCGTTGTATCCCTCATATTATAGATTCAAGATTCAGTTTATTGACATGGCCATCATAAAATTCATTGTACGGTTGAAAAATTGACAACTCTAATAATAATAATAATATATGGCAAACCATGAGATGTAAATAATATAATTGCAGCCTGTTTGAATAAAAATGTTAGCCTTTTTAGTTTTCAATATGAACACATATGATATTGTACATCCAAGTTTTTACGACTCGTAGTAGAATAACAGAACACATAGCAGCAGTCAATGCGTTTAAGGAATAAAAAAGAGCCTTCCAAAAAGTGAAAAATAAACATTATACGATAATAGGATAAGAGTAAAAGAAGCCATACAATATCAATATTTTAATTAATAAAATTAAAACTATCAGTATTACACATTTTATTTTATAAATGAGATACTAAAAATATACCAGATAATTATAAATCAATAAACCTAATTTATAGGACGATAAATGACAATTTAATACTGTCTTGAATAATTAATTTTTATCATCATTTAAATTAGGCCACAGAATTAGATAATCATAAGTTGACTTGTATTGTGCTGTGTATTATAAAGTATTTATTTTCCAACAATCACAAATCAAACTCCAACTGAATAGTAGGCCTCTACTGATAACAAATTAGATAGAGGAGAGCAAAAAAAACAGCTTTTTTTCCTTTTCAGTTTTATTTACTTAAATAAATTGTAAAAATAAATCTCCCTTGGGCTTGAATGTTGCTATTGATTTTCTAATAATTACAGCCAATTCCAACATTTTTGCAACTGATTTAAATAATTGAGCAAAAACATCGTTGATCATATTCATAATTTCTTTGCACACAGATTATAAATGAGGGCAAACCTTCTACCAGTGTTTTAATCTTCATTATAATAGCAACAAATTGCCGAGTAAATTTTTTTGACTTGTTGAACTTGTTTTTTTATTTTCCAAATATTGAACTGCCTGATCATTTTAAACAATTTAGCGAAAACTTATTTAAATAAATGGGAAAAACCTCTTAAGTCATCTTCAACATTTTTCAGCATACAGATCATAATACGAGGAGAATGAAAACTCCTAAGGGATGGGATATTGGTAACCTTTCATTTCATGTAGGCCTATAGCAATTAGAGATCCTAAAATGACAGGTGATGATGCCTCTACTTTTATCCCTTGTGACTATTACATTACTCATTTATATATTCAACTGTCCCCATTTAAACACTCAAGTTCCCATTGGACCATTGGTATGACCTGTAGGCCCAATAGTAATAATTTGATCAATAGTATCAATACTTGGCATGAAATAGTGTCAAGATTTTGACCTAAATGGGCCAAATATTAAAGTTAAACCCCCTTAGGAATTTTGCTTTTAATAGGCTCAATGTTAGAATATGTTTTTAGCTTCCTTTGGTAAAATGAGATAGATATGACTAATGATTGGTATGAAATATTTATTATTTAGTTATTATTACAAATTTGACAAACATGTGCCAGACGAAAACATGGATATCTCTACAAATAATTCCATAAACATTTCATTGTAATGTTCCTACAAACATTTAAAACATCAAAACATTTGACAATGGAAAATATAGCATTATACATATGTCAAATTGACCTAAATGGGACCAAAGACACCGCACACAGCATGTAAAGTGAAATTTATGTGAGCTATGACAGTGCTTTGGGGGAGCAGTTGGCGGAGCGGTTGAGAACCCCAATCGAAAGGTTCGGAGTTCGAGGCTCAGGGCAATGCACATTACTGACATTGCTTTAGTCTACCCAGCTGTACGATGGGTACTGGCAAATTGCTGGAAAGTAACCCATGATGGACTAGCGTCCCATTCAGGGGGAGTATCATACTCTCATCCGTTTCACGCTATTGAAACTGGAAATAAGTGCCATAAGGCTCAGAAAGATTTACTTTTTACTTTACTGTGACTTTAGGATTGAACTTGGTATCTTGGGAAGGGTTGGAATTTACACATTAAAATTAAAATTGTTAATAGACATTTTTAAGTATGTCTACCAGACTCAATTATGTAAAATGGTATTTCTACAAATTTAATACATCAGGAATGATAAATATTAAATCTTCACATTTTCAAACAACATTCTTGAATAACTCGCTAAGGCTAAAAATATCCATCTATGTTCCTTAGGGCATATGGAATGTTACGGATGATATGATCTAACTAGGTCATATGCTTTTTTTTATTTTGGATGGAAAATGAGATTATAAAAATATTTTAGATCATGTAAAAATGTGATGAAACATAATGTATCTGCATGAGATAGCGTTCCAATTGATGTTGATACAGATAATATCCCAGATGTAATAATGTTATAAATTTCAAAATGTGTTTTCATCCCAGTTCCTGACAAAACAAAATTAGAGTCTATTAACTCTCGATGGTGTGGTAAATCTGGGGATCTGATAACACTTCAACACACTATCTGTTTCATGGTGGTGCCTGCGGCGAATGGCATAAAAATATCACAGTGTATTTATATGATTGACATTTGGCTTCAAGTTCTAGGATGTTGAGTACAACAAAATGTATCATTTATATAATATCTTGGAAATTTCACTATATAAATAAATGTAATAATAACGATAAAATATTACAAATTATAAATTTACTTAAAAATTGTTTGGTTTGGTTACCATAGGTTTTCCTAACCAGTCTTGCCTGAAATCTTAAAAAAAGACAAAAGCACACATTCCAACCTCTGAGGTTTAAAATTCGGGAGATTTTTCAAAATGCGCCCTCTATCTTAAAATAATGTGCCTTCTACTACGTTTTATGATGGAAGGGCTTGTTAAATCAGTATTGAGTCTTGTCACCGGCAGGAAATTGTCTTGCGCATCGGAGTCAAAAATATTAGGTATATTAGAATAGTTTTTTAAAACTAAACACAGGTGAGGGTAAAACCTAAGCAATTGTTTTGTTTCAATTATTTTTATGACTGGATCCCATCTTAACCAATGACTCATGTTATGCTGCTTGGCCTTTAAGCTTAGGATGCTGATAAGTTAAGCATCCTAACAATTATACATAGCCATAGTTAAGTCCTGTAAACCAATGTAAGTCTTATAATGTGAATTAATAATGTGTAGTATTACATTTATGTCCATCCTGTAATTGGAAAGTTAATCGTTATTGGTACAAACTAAATCTTTTGAAAAAGTTAATCATCGTTCAGCTTCAACTTATCAAGCATGAAATGTCAGATATATTGGGGGAAGGTGATTTTGAGCAGTGTGCGCAGTATGTGCAGCATGGATTCCCAACCTCATCATAGATGGGAATTCAAAACACACGCTTTCAATTCTTGGAAATTTGGAGCTGCGCAGAGCTCCCAAGTCTCCTGAAAAATGGCAGGAGTCTCCTGATTTTTTTAGTCATTTCCCACCCTCCTGAAAAAAATATATTTTGAAAATTGTAAGTGTCTCCCAAAATATTCAGTGTGGGTCTTGGTCTCTATAGCCTAGGAGCAAAATTGGTTGTCTCTTCAAAAAATACCTGCTCTGCTCAGTTTTAAATGCAATTTATATATAATAATATAGATATGTTTACATATTTTTATGTATTTTTCTGTTTTGTTTTTTATTGTGACGCGTTGCACATTTGCATTTATGCAAATTTGATCAACAAAGTAGCCAACATAAAATCTCCTGATTTTTTATTTCTCAAACTTGGGGTCTCTGGTAGTGTGTTCAGCAGTGTGCGCAATTTAGATTCCCAACCACACACTCTCCATTCTTTGCCATGCAAAAATAAGTTGGCAGCTTGGATTGTTACCCAAAGTTGTTTAATGTGGATTCTCACTACAAAATGTTTGGAAAATTATAAATACAGTACTCCTTTAAGCTATACTCTGTAAAACCATAGTCTCTCCACTGTGTACATTTTAATAGGGTTTATACACTTTTAAGTTAAAAAAGTAATTTTATACATTTTCCAGAATCAAAACATTAATAAAAAAATATTTTTACACGGAATCTCAAATCTTTAATTTTTTATTATACTATTTGCCTAGTGACATATTTATCAATCACTACAATATCATGTGCTATACTCATTTAAATTAATAGTTCATTCCAAGTCATTCAGTAATAAACCTAAAATGGCCAGGGCTCTAACATATTATAGATTTTTATATAAAAAACAAATTGTCATGGAAACAATGTAAAAATAAAATAATAATCAGAGAAGGTCCAAAATCAAAGGGTTCACCTTGTTATAATCTTGTTATCATTTTGTTATAATCTTGTTATCATCTTGTTATATAGTCCAAAATCAAGAGGGTTCTTCTTGTTATAATCTTGTTATAATCTTTATCATCTTGTTATATAGTCCAAAATCAATAGTGTTCATCTTGTTATAATCATGCAGTCTGCAGACTTTGAAACTATTTAGACTTAGAATTTTTATAATCATTGTAACAAACTTTTTCCAACAATTCCACCACTGCCAGCGATGCTCGAAACACAGGATAAAATGAATAGCTTCCACTGAGCTTGGGTCTGGGGAGGCTAATAAGAAATTGAGTATATAATGCTATACTTTAACTTTTACTACTTTAACTTAAGAAAAATTGCACTTTATTTTCTTTCCAGTATGTCTTATTAGTTTGTAAAATATAAGATGATTTTTAATTAGTTAAAATATTAATTTGTAATTACCTATATTATTATAATTTCTGTAAATGTTTAAAAATAATTGTCATTTAAGAATTCTATAATGTTCATTTACAGTAATAAAGTTTTCCCAAAAAATTGACTTGAGACTACTGTACTTTGATGATTATGAAAATAAATAATGTTAATAATAACATTGATTGAATTTTATAATTTAATTGCCATTGCATCAGAATCAAATCTTTTAGAAAAAAGTTAATACCATGTTAATATAGCTAGCTCATCCACCAGCCAACGCTTGCCTTAAGGTTGAACCCACGTTTTCTCAAAACCATTAAATCCCGCTAATGTGCATTACATCTTGAAATTGTAAATGAATGCTTCTGAAATTTAGAACTCATTATCGGAGGTTGCTTGTTTTGAAGGCTCTATGGAATCCATTTCTATCTTGGTAGTCACGTCATTAAGAACTCAATGAGGAACAACGTCTTCAGTTCATCAACGAATTCATTTGATCTTCGTCTGAAAATCTGGGCCAGAAATTCTGAACTTGGGAGTTGAGTTAATCACATGATTAAGTCTAGGAACGTGTCCTTATTAGGATTTTGACGAAAACATGAATATTGATGCAAAAACATGAATATTGATGACAACCACATGAATACTGATGACAAACACATGAATATTAATGCAAAACATGAATATTGATGGTAAAATGATAAAATACATGAATATTAATAGAAAAAACACATGGATATTGATGGTAAATACCTGAATATTAATGGTAAATACATGATTATTGATGGAAACACATGAATATTGATGGCAAAACACATGACTATTGATGAGAATCACATGAATATTGATGTAAAAGAAGTTGTTTGATAGCTCCAATGATGTCAAACACTTTTTGCTTTAAATGCTTTAGTCTATTTTGGAGTGGCACAGTAGCTTGGTGATTAACATTTGCCTTCTAATCCCAAAGTCCTTGGTTCAAACATGCTAGAAGACAATGGACTACTGTATGTTCTTCCCCACAACCTAACGGTGCCACTCCATAAGTATGATGTTGGATGTTACACAAAATATTTTTTTAATTTATCTACAGTACTTAATTTAGAGAGGTTTTATTATTTTTAAACGTTATACTGTATCAGTAATAGAGAAATGTTTAGTTCTAAATCACAAACAAATTGTAATACTGTATGTCAACTGTTAAAGTACTGTACCTTATTGGCTGATGAAGTAATAATAAATAATAAGCTCAGTTATTCGGTATGATAGCACCCTCACTATTAAATGTGAAAAAGGTGCATAATATTTAATTAATTAGATGCATAATATTCAAGTAATTAATTAATTGGATGATACGTTAAGAGTTCCTAATCATCTTTAAAATTTAGGACTGTACTATCAAGATGTAACTTTTTATTAGCTGATCCGCTACATAGCGGAGCAGCTATTGTTACTGTACGGAATCTTCTTTTTTTTCTTTTTCTTCTTTCTTTCCTAACACTTCTTGTGAACACGATACAGAAAAATTGACATGAGCTATTAACGTGAAATTTTCACAGATCATTGGACTTTAACAGGAGACGTAACAATAAGCTTTTCAACGAGATGGGTTGCACGTGACGCCATCTACGCGCAAAAATGCGTTTTTACTAATTAATGTTAATAGTTCATAATTGGTGAATATAAACTTCATGTTGACCTTGAACGTCACATCATTTAAATGGTCACGCGCAACATCACGCGAGCGTACGCGTGCGTTACATTTTTAAAATGCTCCAAATCAAGTTTTGATTACATTTGAGCCATTTCAGGTCATTTGGAGCATTTCAACTTTTTCGCAAATTTTACGCGCGTGCGCATTTTTGCACACGTAGCACAAAAAGATGACAGAAATGATGTTTTTTTCTACTATTTTGAGTTCCTGACATTGTACAGACTCATTTACATTAATTTCAGTCATTTTAGGGACAATAACAATGCCCTACGGGCGCGTTCAACTTACGCGTCATCGTGCGCGTTTTTGACAAAAACAGTAAAATTATGTTAAAAATAGGCATGTTTTTAATCACTTATAGCCCCTCAGAATGTCCCGTTACCCCCAAATTTTATTGCACATTCTGGGAGCCTATGACCTGTAGATAGGGTATCATGAGTCGTCGAGGTTGCAAATAACTTGTGATGTCATCAATTCGTTGTTTACATTTAAAAATCGTGACTTTTAACTCTTTACATAATTTTTACAATAGTTATGTGAGGTTATGTCGGTAAATGGCAGTCGAATTTCTTCGAAATTTCGATAATTTAGAGTTGAGATAATTTTCTTAGTTCACCATTTTCTTTAGTTTAAATTTGACTATGCTAAAATGGCTAAATTGTGACGTCATCTACGCGCACAATTTTTTCTTGTACCCTCTTACCTAATCAATCCTATCTTCATAAAAAATTGCCATTTTTCAATAATAGTTAGGGAAAATAAACTTCAAGTTCATGTGCACATTTTGTTATCTAAACATCCAGTGTGCGCAAAACGGTGCGCGTATATGCGAGCGTTAATTGTTTTTAATGAAAAAAAGATATTTTTATTATAAATCGATAATCTTTGAGCCCAAAATTCGGCACTTTGGTCTAAGGTTCAAATTTTTATGGATAAGATATTCTGAAAGAATATTAATCGTAGATATGATTTCATATATGGCAAATGCAAATATGTCATTGTGACGTCGCCATATTTGCATTTTAAGTTAACATAGTAAAAATTTAATGGTATTTTATAATATTAATTTTTTATTCTTTATTCTTTATTATTCTTATTAAAGAAAAACCACATCTCGCAAGTTTGAAAAACTTGAATTGCACGGGCATTAACAGTTAAAAATACTATAAGAATTTCATTATCAGTAAAATATAAATATATAAAAACATGTTAAGACAATAAAAATCACATTAAATTGTCATATGCCATATGTCATTTTCGGCATATCTCCATTATTATTCGTCGAATTTCATTTTAATTTTTGTATGTTATTTTCCATTCAATTTGCATTTTTACATACTTACATCATAGTGTAAACGTGAATTTAACTAAAAGCAACTGCGGATCAGCTAACTCGTCAAAGTGACGAGTTCAATTCTAGTTATTATTATTTTTATGGCATATTGAATAGCAAAATTTTTCACCACTTTCAAAATGATAACTATGTTATGCATTCTAAACCAAATCTCATGTGGATGCTTAGGGAATGGTGATGTGAGAAATAGCCTAGTGTCCTTCCAGGTGTGAACCCAGGACCTCAGGAGTTGAAGGCAGGCATGTTAACCAACAAGCTACAATGCCACTGATAATTATGTTAGACTATGATCGAGAGGATTGCATATTTTAAAATTGTCCACCCAGATTTTTTCAACCCACAGCCAATTTTAACCCAGCCATCAACCCTACTCTAGATGCCTCTTACAATATTTTACTAAATTGTATAAGGTCTGGTCAATGACCTAGGCATACATTGAAATACCCATTGATACCAACACAATATATAGCATATTATTATCAGCACAAAGAATGGAACATATTTAATGAGCAATGCCTTGATCTTTAGCTTATGACTCGGTAACATGCGCAATATGAGCGACATTCTTACAGCCAGTCAGCGGCGCCCTCGCATTACAGCTCGCTTCAGCTGATAATTTTCCCGCCTATGTATACCACCTGTAATTATTTATCAGGTATTCAGCGTTAATTAGGCGATATTTAGTTTGTGCCCTGCTACCCTTGAACCTGTCTTACCTTTGCCTCTACCAACTGGTGGATCTATCTATGGTTAATCATACATTAGACAACTTAATACATTTAAGCACTAAACCATGTCTCAGCTAAAGAATTACTTGTTGCTTCCAAATGGAACGGCATGTTGTATTGAAGTAAGTTGTCACGGTTTATAACAATGTGGTTACTTTATAAAAAGGTAATAAAATTCACATTTTAGCAGTTCAGTGTGTGTCACAGGGTAGACTGTTTATTCACCCCACTTTGTTTTCAGAAGAACTGGTAGCTTATTATGCTAAACACACCAATTATGCATAAAAACTAAATGCATTAGGAAAATATATTTAAAATCTACATTGGATTCCAATCTTATTTTCGAGAAAAAAAAATATTGTTTTTAAGAAACGGAGTTAAATCTATTCATTATTACCTGAGATCTCTAACATATGCTTCCCTGGCATGAAATATTTTAATTCAGTAGAAACGGTTTAAAGAGCTCTTAAAAAATCGATTCATTGCCTTTTATTTTATCAAAAAGAAGGTTACTAACTAAAATATCTCACCCTATTTTAATCTGAACACCTAAATCATTTATACTTATTTGTTTCTGAACCATTAAGTTTAAACACTTAAATCGGCAAGACTTATTTTATACTGCGTGCTAAATCATCCCTTACAACTTCAGGCCATGTTCTTTGTCTTTAAGGTGAAATTACGATAATCAAATGGCAATGACCAAATGAGAGAGGGCTCCCATTATTAACCCCTGTAATTATTCATATTTTACATCAAAGATTAGGCCTACTTCTTTCCAATCATTCCACGGTGTGATTGTAAATTGTGTGATTGCAAATTGAAAACATATTACTGTTGGTAACATACATTTTTCCTTTACTTGTTCAATTGTTGAGGTATTTGTAAGGTCAAGGGGGTAACTTGTCCAGGGTTCTAACCATGGCCTTAGTAAGGACCCCAGGAACAATTATGATGAGGGAATCAAAGGAATAAAATGAAACAATCACTTCGGCAAGGAAAACTGTTGATTTCAAAGGGGATAACAAAAGCATGATTGTTAAATTTAATAAGATCACTATATCTAAATTTGACTTTATTAACATAGTAATCAAATTTTGTGGTCATATAATGCCCAATTTGTACCTGGACCCTGGATTATAATGTACCAGAGAAAAAAGTATGTGCATCATAACAACAAAGAAATTACCACACTTCACTGTAATTACTAATCCATTGTGATGACTATAAAAGAATTTCAGGTGAATTTTGGGGTAGGGAAAGCTAAGCTTGAGTACCCCCACACCCCCAACCATTGGTAATGACATTGGAATAGTAAATGTAGCTGCAATGAGGCTGTATAGGGATCTGTAGGCAAAGCAGGGCATGTTAATGCAATGCAAGTGTTGCTTTTTTTTTTCTTGTCAAAGACAAAGGGGTTCAACCACTCCCCCACACAACTCTCAATCATTGATCAATCCCAGTTTGGTTTTGGGAAATTGTACACTGTATTCTGAGCATGTTTCTAACATAAAGAATCAATCTATTAATAAGTAATTATTAACCCAATTATTGTATAAAAATTGTCATATTTTCTTTTTTCCAGTCATAACATACAACGCTGCTTCTAAGCAATGATTTAGTAGACTTACCATAATGAAACATGATGCTTAGCATCTAACTTTAATGTTCTTACACTTGAAGAATTAAGCTCTACAATTAATTTCAAAATTTAATCTTTGAAGTCAAATCAACTGATGTTTTAAAGAGTAAATTCATCTAAATATATTTCCAAACATAAAATTAAAATTGACTATGCTTCATTCATTATTATATTTTTGAAATTAGAGTTAATTTTACAGTAGCCATAAGCTATAGTGAATTTTTTAACTTAAAACCTATGCAACTTTAATGTAATTAATTCATAATAGGAGGTACAGTATTAATTCCAGAGCATCGTTTATCTTTGCATTAGCAAGTTAAATACACATACAGAAGAAGGCATAAACAAAATCTAAGCCTGACTGTCTAAAGCCGCAATCACACTGGATTTAAAAGGAGAATGCCATTGGTAACATTTAGAAGAATAAATCTTGTTGTGTTCACACTGGATTTAAAAGGAGAATGCCATTGGCAACATTTAGAAGGTTAAATCTTGCTGTGTTCACACTAGA
>JAOTQE010002470.1:2893-23036 GCA_025631205.1 Nesometra sesokonis
TGACTGTGATTCTATGTACAATGTAGTGGGCTTATACCAGGGTATAAGAGGTCCACATCACACACTGACTGTGATTCTATGTACAATGTAGTGGGCTTATACCAGGGTATAAGAGGTCCACATCACACACTGACTGTGATTCCATGTACAATGTAGCGGGCTTATACCAGGGTATGTCCACATCACACACTGACTGGATTCCATGTACAATGTAGTGGGCTTATACCAGGGTATATAATGTCCAAATCACACACATGCTGACTGGGGTTCCATGTAAAATGTAGTGGGCTTATACCAGGGTATTTAATGACCACATCACACACTGACTGTGATTCCATGTACAATGTAGCGGGCTTATACCAGGGTATGTCCACATCACACACTGACTGGATTCCATGTACAATGTAGTGGGCTTATACCAGGGTATATAATGTCCAAATCACACACATGCTGACTGGGGTTCCATGTAAAATGTAGTGGGCTTATACCAGGGTATTAATGACCACATCACACACTGACTGGGATTCTATGTACAATGTAGTGGGCTTATACCAGGGTAAATAATGTCCATATCACACACTGACTGTGATTCCATGTACAATGTAGTGGGCTTATACTAGGGTCAGCACGGTATCTACAAAAAGCAGTAGATTGATGGTATTGACTTTCCTGTTTCATTTATACCTAGACTCGATGAAGCTACAAAGAAACTATACAAAGACATGAAAAAGTGTATAGACAGTATGGCACAGCTTTCAAAGTTACAATGTCGTATAGGACAGAATCTATCAGCCAGTCCACTCTTAAACACAGAAGATGACTTTAAGGAATTTGAAGAGATGTATGCTAGTATTTCAAAGGTTGATGAATTTATGGTGCAATTTGTAAGTTATTTATCTTAAAATGACTTAGAATGTTAGGTCTCACAAAAAAATGATTCACATTGTAGGTGATGTCAAATTGCAATTTTCACCAAAATAGGTCTGAAGCATAGATTTGTTATTTACGGCTAGATTTACGGCTAGAACTTCCACAGAATATAGCCCCTAAATGCATTTTCATGTATAGTGCCTACTATTCTAGAATCCAACCAATCAAATCGTGTTACGTTCTAATGCTTTTGCTACATAAAAATTGGACCCTCAATCTTTCTTGTAAGCAAGGATAGAAGTTTCAAATTTATCAATAAAAAAAGTAAAATTAATCAAAATATAAAGACATTGACAACATGAAATATATGTGACATATGTAAATAATTTGTATGACAAAAGAATGTCAAAAATACAATAATTGTAAAACATTATTATTTAACTTGCCTGTTTGAGACGAAGGCCTACATGGGACTGAAATTCTACCATGTTAAGTTCATCATATAGCCGTAATATTATATCTATGGTTTCAAGTCAAATTTTTGTGAAATATAAACACTATGGTGCTTATATTTCAGTAAAATATACTTTTTAGGTCAGTTTTCATGTAAAGCTTCAGAGATTTATTGTTTTTTTTTAATTTTTGGATTGGGTGAATTTCTCAAAACTGTTTCCATACATGAAAAATTCAAATGCTGATATCTTTAGATCTACGTATCTAAGAAATGCAATTTAAAGTGTAGATTACAGCTTATATTATAGTCTATTAGAATGTACCAATAACTCAGTTTTGAATTTTTGTACCATGAGAGTAATTTTGTGATGAGACCTTACATACACAACTTTCACAAACCTGTATATTGCAGTCCAAGATACAGTAAATTATGTGTCTTTATACATAATACAAAGAACATTTGGATGTACATTATCTAAGAAATGTAAAATACCTAAACATTACGAAAAACTTAAAAACGATCATCAAATTGCAAAGACATACATAGAAAGTGAAAACAAGAAGGTATTTATAAAAAAAACCCAAAATTTTAGAAAGTTAAAATGGTTAACAAGGCTCGATTTATCTTTTTATTGTGACTAGCCCACTGGGGTACTTGCCTGTACTGAAGCTATCACTAGCCCATTACATGTTTTGCTAGCCCAATTATTTGCTAATTTTGTGATACACTGATACTGACTAATAACATACAATATCGCATGGACTGTGTGGTTTACTTTTTAATTTATCTTTTCCTGGATGTATGTAATCTTGTGTCAAGTCAATTCAGATTCAAACATTTCACTAGACCAGGGGCAGATCCAGCAGAGGGTAGCGGAGGCCCGGTCCCGAAAAGAGGTTCCCAGTTTCATGCTGATTTCATGATACTTGTGTTTTTAGGAGGTTTGGAGTCATCCACGGGGCATTTTTTTCAAAATAGATGCATTTCGTAGGTATCTTAGATGTTTGAGGCGTTGTTCACAGATAATTCATTGCAAGCAGTGAGTTCTTAAGATTCAAATAATATTAATAATAATAAAGGAGAAGCCTGGGTCAAACACCAGCCCCCCTCTCCCTCCCCCTCCAGGATCTGCATCTGCACTACATCACTGGGCTCAGTGAAATTACAGTATTATTTTTTACTAGTCCAAACACGTTTTTTCTAGACATTGCTGTACAGTGGGCTAGTACAGTGTTCTCCCAGTTGAAAAATTAAAACTGGTAAATTGTCCGACTTGTCAAGCATGGCTTTTGGGTTGGTTTTGACCCTACCCCAAGTATCTACATAACTATATCCCTCTATTATCATTCCTGTATTTTCTGTAATACTAAGGAATAAATGAGGGAAAAAATATGAGAATCAAAATTATAACATGTTTATTTTTCAATAATCACAAATTTTTACTTGAAAATTGTATTTTTTACTGGTAAATTTGATGACTACCCTTTGAAAAAATTAACTCTGTAAACATGGTAGATAATGGTAGTTAACAGGGTTAACCCTATAAAAAGTACCATATCAAGGGATACTAGCAAGGATGGTCAACAATGCTCTACAAATATACACAGGAAAATACAGCCATTATTTAGAATAAACCTTGAGGCATAAATAAGATCAACAGGCAGGGTAGTTCTCTGTGTTGCTAGGTAGATCTGCCTAGTAATTTGACATGGTACATCAACCTAGTCAGAGGGTGTAATTTTTTTCAAAGGGTGAAACCATACTTGGGAGAATACTGTAGTACTTAAATCAAGCCTTGTTTAAATTTATGGGAAGCAACCCCTGTAGTCTAATCATATAACCGATTTAAAGTTTTGATTTGTTTTCAGAATGAAAATGCACAACACTGTATGATTGATCCCATGAAGAAATTTAGTGGAATATTTCCCAGTGTGTATACAGCCATCAGAAAACGTGAACAATTACTACAGGAGTATAGAAAAGCACATGCTAAAATGGAGAAATATCAAGACAAAGAGAGGACAGGGCCTAACATTGTCAAATTTGAGCAGGTATCTATTGTTAATCTTAATACCCTATTCAGATTAGGCCTGTATGTGATTGGTTGTATTTGTGACACCAAAATTCACCAAATTACAATGTACAGTCATGTGTAAAAACTTATCAAATGCAAACCAATTCCTATTGAGGTAAGAAGGTTTAACCCTCGGTACTACCGGGGGTAATAAAATGTCATTAAACGGCCTTCCTTTAGTACTACCGGGATATGATGAATTGGTATTTTAACGTATTTGTCTCTTGACAAATTTCCAATAAAAAAATATGCACTTCCCAGAATATGCACCCTCCACAGTTTTTATAAAAAATTCATGTTTTTTCATGATTTTACCAACAAACGTTTGTGTGTACTTTGTTATAAAATGACGAAAATCGTTCAAACTTTGATATTTTTATTCACAGTATGTGTCTGCATTATGATCCAGTGTAAAAAATGTATCCAATAAACATTTCTCGGAGAAAAATTATCTTTTTTCACAGATTTGATAAAAAATTGAATCAAAATGGTTTCCATGACATCATGTGATGTCATCATTATATGCAGATTTCCAATTTTTTCCCCCTCCCACAATAGGCCATCTTGCCCACAATAACACACAAAAATTATTTTTAAATAATATAGTTTAGTATTTTGACATTTATTTAAAATCACCTATTTTTCATACAAACATGTCTGGCACAAAAGTGGGAGTCCTAATATAGGATTCGATATTGTGACATAAATTATGTCATCAACAGGAATAAAAGTTTTTCCATAAAATTCCAGTTTTTAAGCTCCAATGCCAAATGTAATCAGAATTATTATTAAAATAAAATCAAAATTATTATTAAGTTTAACCAATCTTGACTGACAAAAATATGTGAAATAAGAAATTTTATTAAGGATCAACCAATTATATCTAACCTAAACGGTGTAAAAACAGTGACATGACTAGATTCATAGCTATAAGATCAAAGATACTTCTATGAATATAGAGTATCTCAATGTTTGGAGTATGTACAGTATTATACTTTCTTTACTTGAAGTTGATTAATGGACCTTTCGTATTCTAAAAACGTAACTGCTTTAAAGAACCTGAAATGTGTGTGATAAAGGTGAAGTCCTAAACTTGGCATTCTTGTTTCCTTGGGTTAACCCTGTAGGATTAAAATTATTTAAAAGTATTCAGCTTAAAGTGCTTTATATCAATTAGGCAAGCCTTTTTTATGACTTGTTTCACAAACCCTCTGATGCAGAAAATTAAGATTTGAAGTGAAAAGTAAAATTTTTTTTTATGTAAAAATGAAAAACAAAATTGTATTGCAACTTCCAATCCTCATGAATATTTTTCTGAAAATGAAAATATTGTGTTAATAATCTTTATTATAAAGAGTTTTTCATATTTAAAAAATTCTTTATTTTTATTTCATCTTCCATTTTTTAGATACAACTTTCTAATTGAAAAATAAAATTGTACTGTATTTCGTTCTGCCTTTCTTTCGGATAATTGTTCCAAAAAAGATTGCAAAACCAAATATAAAAAATGTTTTTGATGTATAACTGCTATTTAACTAATTGAAAATAAAATAATCCATATTTGTGCCTTTTATATGTGTTAAACCTGCTATTGTCTTTGCTTTGCAGGCTAAGAAAGCACTGAATGCAGCTAGGGATGAATACGAAGCTGAACACAAACAGTTGATGGAGGAGCTACCACAGTTCTTTAATGGCAGAATAGAATACTTTCAACCATGCTTTGAAGCTCTTATCAAATCACAAGTCAATTATTACACAGAGTGCTTTCATATATATGCCGAGCTTGCAGCGCATTTAAAAGGTGAAGAATTTGCAGTTATAGATGATGAAAAATATGAGGTAATACTTCAGCAAAAGCTTTCTGATATCCGTGCTCTATCAATCGTTATAGATGATTGAAAAAGAAATTTATTGTCTAGAAAAATACATTTGAGGTTAGTCATGGCAAAACTACCAAGTTGTTGGACAGGAAGTTAGTGAGAAGTAAGCAAATAAACAACAGAAAATATAAATACTATAAATAATAATACAAATACAAAGGATATTCTTGTCTATTTTATTCCATAACTTTCGTTATGGATGTCCAATTTCTATAATTCACCCCTCATTTTAAAGCTTATAGCAATGTGCAATATGTGGCAGAGCCAAGTCAAATGAGTCATAGGTCGAAAAATTGAAAATTGAGTTTTTTATGTATTATAAAAACTACACATTATCTTTAACATGCAAACAAAATCAGTTTCATACAATGTTTCCTTGTGAAGTTGAAGAAAGTGTACAATTGAAGTTCAAACATTCAAAATGTAAGTTTTGAGAAAACTGCATTTAAAAATTGTTTATCCGTATACATTGAATAAGTAATGTCATTTTAAATTGCATTTTTAAAACATCTTTGATCATATATCTAAAAATTGATAAGGTGGTATGAAAGTTGAATATGAACTGTATATTTTTTAAATAAAATAAAATTTAAAAAAATTGACCATTTTTAAAATTTTTGCCTACAGTATTGTGGAAAACTAGAATTTGCGACTTATGTCTCATTTGGCTTGGCTCTGCCACATATGATTACAATATTAACTCCATTTTTTAATATTGCGACAACTTGGTGGTTTTGCAACGACATGCCTCATTTGTGTAAAATTTATCTAGAAATTTTATGTGTTGGATTTCATTGGAAATGCAGTTACAATGAGTGGTAGAGGAAATGTATTTTAATCAGTGGTTGACTGTGTACAGTGTATTGTACAGTTTTTAATCAATTATAATATAAATTTCTGTTTAAAACAATGCAATGGGAATTTAATTGTAAAACCTACCACACTAGTGAATTTAGCTGTAAAACAAAAAAAAAATACAAAAGGGAAGTCAAGCCAGACTAAACATAACCATGATGTCATAATTCATTCATAAGTGAAAGGTTGCATTAGGGCATTCACACACTCAAAAAAAATTTGAAAATCAATTTTTTCTAAGGATTGCAATTCAAAAATCAATATTTTCTACGAGCGTTCATAAACACGAAACATATCACGCGCAAAAGATTCACATACAGACAGCGCTCAGCAAATTATCTCGCTTGTTCTGAAAAATCGCAAGAAGAACTGCGAATTGGAAGTGTGAATGCCCATACTGTATTAACAACCATGTTAGTTTTATGGTTTTAAGTGCCCAGCATTTGTAACATTTTACGTAACTAGTATGCATGCAAATTTAATTTTTTTTTTACTAAAGGATGAAGCTATCACGATTGATAAGCATACCAATATTTATGTATTCCAGCAACAAATATTAGCCACACTTAAACATTAATATTTTTACACCTATTGGTACCAAGTGGCATTTTGATTGAAATATTCTTAAGCTCATTCACACCTTTTTTTCTGATTGAGCATCATTCCTAACCCTTCTATGGTTAAATCATGGAGCAAGGTTTATATAGTATAGTAAAAATAATAATAATGTTCAAACATTTATATTGCGCAAATTTGAAATTAGTCATCAAAGGCGTACAGTGGACTAGATGTTACACATTCAGTAACTTCCTTCTTCCCTAGGGTCACGTCATGTTTGATGCAGATACTACATTAGCGCACATCCTTCTGTCCACAACAAGGGTCTTGTAAGAACCAGTACACCGGGGTAACCCCTACTCATCTCAAAAGATTACTGGGTTCTTTATAGTGCACATGAGCCATTTGTGTACACTGGGCTACGGTTTATAGTCCTTATCCGAGAAGTTCCACCACCAGAACCCCGGTGCTAGCGGGCCTCAAACCCATGTTGTTGTTAATGCTATAGTTTACGGTTCCCCTGCTCGAACCGCTCGGCCATATAACTCGCCCTAGTTAATAGTTGTAGCTCCCTGGTTAATTATCAAGGATTAGTGAACTATTTATATTTAATTTAATTATGTAGTGGTTAGTAGGCCATTCATAAAATTCATCATAAACTTATAGATGTTTGTAAAACAGATGTCTACTGTACTCTACAGTAGACATAATAAAATGATATTTAACTGCTGATCATTAACTAGGCGAGTACAACAAGACTTCAATGTTGAAAAGCAACATTTAATGTCAATCGATGCTATTAAATTTACTTTGACAAAAAACTTTTATATGCATATATATGGTCATGATGACATCACACCATTACTATACTTAGATATATCATTACCATATACGGGGATATCAAAGTTTTTTTTTATAATATTTTGATAAGTCTGGATTGACTGTTAGTTGTGCAGTTAGCTGTGCATTATATCTGATATTTGAATGCAGGGTTTATACGCATCCTTGAATTTCTTTTAAGTCCTGGAAAACAAACATGCATTTTCCAGTACTGGAAACTCCTGGAATATGCTAATTGTCTTTGAATGTCCTGGAAATTTCATGATATTGAAATTTAGTTGCGGTAAAACAGCTATTTTCCTAAAACTCCAAAGGTTTTTTTTTTGAGTCACGGATGCCAAGACAATTGATTGAGTATACTTACTTAAATTTAAAAGATATGACCTGGAATATCCTTGAAATGTCCTTGAATTTTACTCGTTTTAAGGTTTATGAACCCTGTGAATAATGAAAGAATTTTAGTGTTCTTACTCAATTTACTTAATTAAGTACGTCACTGCATACAAATGTGTGCATTTTAATAAATGTAAAAATATATTGATTATATTTTACATTTCCTATTTTAATCATGGTACTAAAAAATTGTATAGCTCTAAATTAGTATGAGACAAAGCCAAGCTGAAGGAGACATAAGTTGAAAAGTTTACAATTAAGTTATTCATATGATGAATTATGGAAGTAAATATTATTATCTTTGCAAATGCGTAAAAAATATTTGTTTCGTACAATATTGCATTGCAAAGTTATGAACAATCAAAGTTCGAATATTTAGAATATTATTTTTTAATAAAACTGCATTTGAAAATTACAGCATACTGTGACTAAGCAGGGCTATTTTAAATTGTTTTTTTTAAGGGCAATTACAGGATTTGTTAAAGGGGGTGTAGTGCCAGGGGGTTGTAGGGGCCGCCAAATGCTCCCTGCTGTAGTAGAAACAAAATTCTGACCAAAAGGTGGTACGTGTGCCCCAGCTACACAGCTTCTTCCTAGTTATGGTAGGCTTTATCAATTATGTATTTAAAATTATTTGTAAGTTGTGAAGTATTGATTGTATGAACCAGTGCAATAATAGTATTAACATTTTTTACATAAAATAAAAATGTTTCCAAGTTTTTATATATTTTTTAATATTAAATGATCATACATAGTAAATATATGCTTAGTAATAAATAATATTTTCCTCTGTATGTGTAAACAAACTGTTATTTATCTAATCGTGTGGCGGTACAGAACTAGATTAAGGTGGTTATAGGGTAATAGGTTATTAAACTAAATTTAAGACACTGGCTTTTTAAGTCTATTTGTATCGACCATAACAAATACTGTACCCACATGCTACTGTAGTGCAATGTATACAGACTTACACTCTCTGGGGTAATCTTTTTCGACTAGTCATTGAATGTATACATTCATTGAATTCTAAATATGTTTATATTTTAGACATCTTTTGTGGAATGTACTCTGTACAGTTAGAAAAATTTAAAAATAGACAAGTTTTTCTTTTCTGGAGCTCGAATCTGTTGTCTCCAGATCATACATTTTCCTGTGCCACTAGACCTCAAGCTAGTATGGCTGTAAGTTTAACCATTTGAGTATGTTCTACATTTGTAGTGTTTCAGAAATATGGCCTTCGTGGTAAAATATATTTCTGGTGATTTTAATGTAATTCGTCAGTCAGCATGTTCACGTAGAATTTTACAGTGCTTATCCAATGTGACTTCCTTTAGCATGTTAAGTAAAAATGGTTAACATAAAAAACAAGATCATGATAATCATATGCTAATTAGCTACCTTTGTCATTATTTTGATTGGCTTAATTGATGGAAGCTGAGGTTAAATAACAATGAACAGCAGCGACTGAGGTTAAATAACAATGAACAGCAGTGACTGGGCGGAAACCTGTAAACAACTTACTAAATATACTGGTTGAATTCATTTCCTCCATGAATTCATTTTATGAATTAATATGTCATGATAAACTTCCCAATATACTGATAATTATTGTGCTCTAGACGAACATGTTAGCAAGGACAGATTAACATGCTAAAGAAGATCATGATAATAGCTTCCTGGCAGGCTCACATAGAGCATCATGATAATGAATATCACGATAAATTCTGACTGTGAACCCAAGTAATGAAACAGAAACAGTTATGTGCAGGTACAGAAAGGCGTGTGTTGAGACACAAACTGTGGACCCTTTGTTAAACACTTCATGTGCACATCTCACATCTATTGCCATGCCTTTTTGTACACACGCAAAACAGTTTGTGAGGTCACTTAAGAATTAACATACATTAATGTTTTGCCCAACTCTGTAGTGAAATGTACAGAATAGGCCTACTCACAAGGTGTTCTCAGGTAGGCCATGAACATGGCCTTTGAAAAAAATAACACCCTCTGACTAGGTTGATCTACCACCATGTCAAATTACTAGCAACACAGAGAATGACAGTTCTCTGTGTTGCTAGGTAGATCTCCCTAGTAATTTGACATCGACAGGCAGGGTAATTATATACTTATATAATTACCCTACCTGTTGATGTTATTTATGCCTTAAGGTTTATTCTAAATGATGGCTGTGTTTTTCTATGTATACTTGTACAGCATTGCTGACCATCCTTGCTAGTATCCCTTGATATGGTAATTTTTATAGGGTTAATCCTGTTAACTACCTTTATCTACCTTGTCACTACCATTGTCTATCATGTTTACAGAGTTAATTTTTTCAGAGGGTGTCTTCAGATAAGTTAAAGGGGCATTCATTTCAAAATCCACAAAAATTAACTTTCTTCGAAAATTTACCTGTTTATTGCTTATAAAATAACAAACATGTTTAGTTACCTGCATACTTGTTTAATTTTATTCCCAAGTAGAAAAAAGCTAATAATTATCAAACTCTTTCACGCTTGTTCATCTGCTTTATATTTTAGGATCCACCCAAAAAATCAAAATTAATATATATATACATATATTAATTTGCATTTTTTAAATGTTTTGAAGTAATAATGACATAAACATGGCAGATCAATATTATATTATGAATTTGAATACAAAATAGTGACATCTAGAATATTTTAATTTTTTGTGATCAACACAGAATTTTGGAAGAATTTGGTTACCTTTATTGTCTGGAGATGTGAGTTTGAGCTCCACACAAACACTAACGTGCAATTTTCCGCTCGTATTTTCATTTATTGTCTTGAATTAGGAAAGAAACAAGGGTCTGATAATCTTCCTGACCGATAGATTTGTTTTATTGGGATCACATTGAAAGAGACCAAAATTTACTGTTGCAGTATATTTTATATGTGTTTTAGTGCTAGCAGTGAGTTATATAACTGATATTAGCAAGGCAGTAATTTGATATACTATATATTTATATAAAAAAAATATGTGTAATTAGTGTTCTCCCAAAGCTAGTTTTTCTACCAGTAAAAATAAATGACAAACAAGTAAAATTTCAAATGAGAAATAAAGTATGATTTATAACTTCCAATGCCAACCATCAAAGCATGAGTACAAAATTTTCTTTATAATAATTGAATTATTATAAAGAAAATTGTGTACTCATGAATTAAATTCAACTACACTAGAATCAGACAGCAAAGCAATAAGCCCACACTAATGTGAATGGGAAATTGTCTCTTGTTGCATTCACCTGATTTTGACATTGAGAGAGCACTGATGTAACATAGAAATTTATGTATATTTATCTTTTAGCATGATAAAATAGGTTTTACTGATGTGGTTTTATTTAACTGTGTATTGTAGAATGTATAAGAATTTTATGTTGTGGTTGTTTTACTGGTTTCGGTTACGATTATTTCAATTAGTCCAATGTGAATACATTATTCTCACAATTATATAAATAAGTTATAATAATAATTTTATTATAATAACAACTTATTGTTTACATCTGTAGTCTCAGATTAAATTAAATAAAAAGTATAAATCAATCTGTTTACTGTGTTATATTGTGTAGTAAATATTTTTTTGCAAGTCTAATAAATAATGTAGTATTAATTAGGGTTAAAATTGATACCCTATTGCTATTCAATTCGTTGTTCGTTTAAATGGACTCAATAACTCCGAGGTGGCCGGTCTTTTTTTTTGAAAGTACAGAACTAGTGTTTTTGCACTGAGGTTAGTCCTAACTTTTGAGAATACCAGCCACTATGTTTAATTCTCTCTTAATTCATTTGAGAAAATAAAATAGTACGATATAAAATTATGTGTGTGTTGAATCTTATTGGCTGTTACTGATAATAAAATAATATAATATAAGATTAATTGCGCGTTTGATCTCATGGGCTATTACTGATACATTTCAATTTAGCGGATATGAATATCCGTTTTCCAACTCCAATACATCACATAAACTGTGAACAAGTAACAAAACAATTGACGATACAAAATGTTTTAATTCTCTCATAACTCTTAAGAAAACAAAATAATATGGTATAAAATTATGTGTTTGTTGAATCCATAGATTTATTATTTACGGCTAGATGGTGAACTTCCTATTGACGTTCCATACTTATTTTAGTTTAGCCGTAAGGCCTTTCATGCTTGACAATTCGCAAGAAAAAATGACGTATTTTGTCCCTCCGTATTTGGCATGTGGGTGGTTCGAAATAATGTTTACAGTATGATCGACCAACCAAAATGCTTCTTTTCCGAGTGAACGTTCTAAGCAGTACCATTTGAAGAGACTACCAAACAAAAAATTATATGTGAAAAGTATTCTTACGAATGTAATTTTTTCCTATTCTAATAAAAAAAAAACAGTTCTCGTTCAGTTGCAATCGTCCATCACGTCGTCTAGGCCTTGGCATTTTCTTTTCTCCATTGGTAGACCCAAGGCTACTGAAGGCCTTCGCAAACGCCGAACTTTGAGAATGAGTGATGCAATGGTATCACGTGATTTTCGAATTCAATCAAGCGCGACGAATTACACCCGTATATCGGGTGCGAATCGTCACGCTTGAATCATTTTAACAGGCCTTACGGCAAAACTAAAACAAGATTATGGGACGTCAACAGCGCCTTAAAAGGAATCAAGCAATAAAATCGAATATACCCGACCGTAAAGGCCTGTGAGACAGGCTAGTTTCATGTAAGCGACTACTATTCTGAAATCCAACCTATCAAATCATGTTACCTTCTAACGTTGTCGCTGTCGAAATTGCGCGCGCGCAATTTTCATAAAAGTTTCAACTGTTTCTCAACTCTGGCTACGGCCCTAAAATTTAACTATAAATGAACGTAAATTTAATCCAAATCTAAAGATAATTGACAAAAAAAAAAAATATGTGTGGCAGATGTAAATAATTTGTATAAAAAAGAATGTTAAAAATACAATAATTGTAAAACAGTTATTATTATTTAAGTTTTTGACGTAGCTTGACGAAATCAAAATAGTAGGGACTGCAATTCTATAGTGTTAAGTTCAATATCTAGCCGTAAATAATAAATCTATGGTTGAACATTGCAGATTGGCCGATCTTTAAGTTCCACTCATGTGCCATCGGACATAGATTCTGAAAAAAGGACCGTAACAAATGACAAAGGTCATTTACAGTTCCAATCAAATTAACGTTTTGTTTACTATTAAATTAACTCATTCTGTTTATAAAAGAATATATACGTTAAAGAAAAATTGTTGGTGACAAGTCGATCCGACGGAAAGCTGCGCATATTAAAGAAAGTTAATCGTTTTTACCTGTACATGCGTTCAAGCGTTAGACTACTATTATCATTTGAAGTGTAAAATACAATTTTGAAGTGGTTAGGCCTAAGCTAGCAGCAGTACGGTAGTTGATGTCACTCACCAACTGTTCTTGCACTAGCCAGCAAAACGGGGGTAGTAAACCTTTTCTCCAACCGTCAAATATATGCAAGGCGATCGGATTGAAGTGCAGCTACTGATCAAAAGCTATACAAGCAAGATCAGCAACCATATGAAGCGATTCTGCGTCGAGCTTGCTTTTATAGCATTAAAATCACCTGCTATGCAAACGCCCGAAGTATTAATAATTTATTGTTAGTTATTGTTATTGTGATAAATTGTAAAAAAAAAAATTAAAAAAAAAAACAATTAGATAATGAATAATTTACTTTGACTGGCTTGAGTTGGAATGTTACTGTAATAATTTCTTTAATAAATTGAATTAAAACGTATTGATTATTGGACGAAAGGAAATAAAGATGGGACACACCCACAAAGGACAACAAAAAAAAACACATTAATTAGTGAACCAATTTTGTCAATGTTACGTCTAAACATAGCACAGCGTATCAATACTGACTGACGGCAAGACATAAAATAAATGTATAAACGCATTTCCACGTCAAAAATAAACATTCTCGTGTCACATAGTCACCAGTATTGCATCATAATAGCACTTAAACCAGTGTTTACCACCATTCCTTTTGGGCAGGCTAACTTTGTCGCTTTTGAAATATTCGATAATGCTATCATACAAAGGAGCGGACACCAGTTTCTTCAAATATGGAACATGAGTAACAAAATCTATCAGAAGATTTTCATCTGCTGAGGTGTCCTCAAAGCAGCATGTAGCATCTATATTGCAGGCAATTCGATTAGTCGTGAACGGCATGTTGATAGATGTAAGTGTCTGTTCGACATGTCTGGTTGAGATAGGTGTGTAATATGGATCTTGAAGCTGACGAAATTTTCCGATAACATTTGTCATACAGCTATCATCTGAAGTGAAATAAAGTGTCAGTTAAAATTACTAATTATAGAAAAATGAGTAGGCCTACACCTACATATTAAACAAGGTAGTCTTGAAGATTGTATTCTTGCCTGTGTTGTCCTGTTGCATGGTTATGACAGCAATATAAAGGGGAACTCTCGGGATTAAAATTTCTGTAGAAATGTGTAGAACAATTAGTTTTGACGTAACAGATACAATTTCACAACATTTGGACAACGAGATAATGCCGAAAACAAATTGTAAAGTGAGTCCCAAAACAAAAGTGCGTCTACCACCAAAATTACACAGCGTTAAAGAATAGAAAAAAAATGAGAATTTTGAAAAGGCAGTGCTTAAAACAAAACTCACATTTCAAATGTAAACTATAAATGTAATGATCAATCATATTCACATAAGAACAGGTACTAGGTGTCACTTTTGATACGGTATTCAAACACAGTCCTTTCAAAAACCGTAATTTCCTATTCTTTAGCATTCTGTAATATAAGTAACATATCTATTTTTTTCTATTGTCTACTTTTAAAAGTGTTTTTCTCATTATCGCATTGTTAAAATGTTTGTTTGTCAGTTAGGTTACAACTAATTGATTTAAAGGTGTATCAATAGAAATTTTAATCCAGGAATTCCCATTTAAGTCAAGTTAAATTAGGAATAAGCTAAAAGTCATATAAAAAAACTTAACTGTACAGTCCTTTCTTTAGTAGAGAGTCCAAATAAGCCTTAATCGGTGCCAAAAGTGATGACAATTTACCTAGGTTCGTTTTTCCTATCCAGGACCAAAAAAGGAAAAACGTTACTTTAAATATACTTGTACGGTAAACGAGATACACGTTTAGAAGTTAAGACGACCCCAAAGACTACAGAAAGCAGGATGTTAGGGTGTGTGAGAATTCAAGCCATTCCAGTCTCCCTTTTGTTGGGGCTAAGGTGCGAGCATTAAAATGAAGTATTGTCCTCTATTTGCTAGGCTGCCCTCTAGAATGCATTAAACTCATACAATTGTTTGCACCCGTCTGTACTCGTCCACTCGTCCCAGAAACGTCATTACGGCGCGGTCAGAAGTGGAAATATAAAAATTTTATAATGACTAAACGAGCTTACCGCCCTCAACAATTGTCAGAAGTTTGCCGCCATCCTCTAACATACTGATCAAATATTTGAGAACTTCCTCATGGTCTTCAACATAATACAGCACATGGAAAGCCATAATTACATGATACTTCAACTGTTCTTTAGATGTGTTTTGTCGAAACTTATCTAGTGTCTGTTGATGCCATTCGAACGACACACCAGAAAAATCTTGCTTTAGCTCGGTTGTTAAATCTTTATGATGCCTAATATGCTTATGGTTTGGTTCTATGACGGTGTGCTTTATCTTGGGGAATTTCTTTAACAGCTGCTTCAATACAAAAGTCTCATCATGACCTGAAAATAACATTGCCATGTATTACAAAAATAATGTGTTCACAAATGAACGATGCTATTAAAATAACCTAACATGTTATTTTAAATTGACAAAAAATGTCCTTACATAGATAGATCCACTGATTTACAATACAGTTTGGACAGAACTTACTCTTTGGTATTTCCAAAATGTCCAGTGTTTCCAGGACCAGGAAAGCACGAATTTTTTTTGCTCATCAAATTATAAGCGGACTTGGGGGTACCCGAGCGAATTTGTAAAATTTAACTTCGGCCCCCCTAATTCAAAAACGTTCCGCCGCCCCTGTTGGCAAAACTATGGAAGACTTAAGCTGGACACTCACTGAGTCGTGCGATGGTACAACGGTCGCGCAATCTGTCGCTCCCTGTGTGTGTCGTTGCCAGAAACGATGACAGTCTTCTATCAGTCGACGGTTTGTAAGTGATTTCCCAGTTGAATCACTAAAAAAAACCGTCGGCCGACAGAACACTGTCATCGCATCTGGCAACCACAGACAGGGAGCGACGGTTTAGTCGTGCAACCGTCGTACAACCGTCGCAGTACGACGCAGTGATTGTCTGGCTTAAATGACCCTTCGGTTTTTCTAAATAATGGTCTGTTTCTAAAACACACAGTTGAAAAATCTAAGAGGATTACGTGGTCTTCCGTGTTTTCAAAATTTTCGGTGTTTCCAGAAAGCCCATTTGGGCAAAACTACAGAAGATTAAGGTGACCTTCAATGTTTTTAAAATCTATTACTGGTATAGTTTGAAGAGAACTACGAAAGAACAAGGATTTAATTCGGTGTTTTTAAATTCTATATCTCGGTAAAGCACAGAGCACAGAATTGACAAAGCTATAAGATGATCTTCTGTGTTTTCAAAATCTTCCATTTTACGCAGTAAACAAACAAACAAACCTACAGAAAATTACGCTGATCGTCATTTGTTTCCTAATTTTCACAGTTTCCAAAACGTATTATTTTGACAAAACTATGGGAGATAAGGTGACCCTCAATTTTTTTCAAAATCGTCCGTACTTTCAATCAAACGCACAGTTGTGACGAAACTATGGAATATTAAAGTGACTTATAATTGCTGATTTCAAAATATTGGAAAGACGGAATTTCTAGATAATTACTGTATGTGAGAAAGCACTTAGCTTAATTTATCATAGGAAACAACCCTTTCTTTTCTGGCAATCCGGACGGTATTAAATGTTAATGTTAAAATGTATTACTGTATTTTTAATGAAAATGGAATAGCATAGGCTCATCTTGGATGCTTTAAATTTATCCTGGTGTTTAGCTGCTGTGTTGATCGATCTGTCGATCCCTTTTGAGATAAGTTTCCATTAACCACGCACTATTTCTTCATGTTATAATAGTCCATTCGCATGTAATAGTCCATGCTCTAAGAGGAGATGATGTTACAGTAGTGGATAAAAAAAATGCCCTTTGGCATATTAAATAAAAAAAAAAATATCATATCTATCTCTGCAAACTGTATGTCAATTAAAAATATTTTGGTCTCAAATTACTCAGAACATGTTTATATTCGCTCTGGTGGAAAATTTTGCACAAAATTGACCGAAAATGCTATTTCTGACAATTTGACTTTTGATCTTGACTTCTCATATCTCCATAATAGCTTGCCATACAGCTATAAAATTGGACTCAAATTGTTCAAGACATATATATTTATATTTTAGTGTAATTAAACTTTTTGTCAAAAAAAAACCGGAAATGCGGTTATTGACCTTTGACCGCAATGCTTACATTTTCTATTAAAAACTACAAAAAGGGTCATATCTATAAAATACGTAGATCTATTGAATATATTTTGCTGTCAAAGCATTCAGAACACATATTTGCACTAATGAAAAATATGAAACATTTTGGCAAAAAAAAAAAAATGACCAGAACTGCTGTCTCTGACAATTTGGCATTTGACCTTGATTTCTCGTATCGCAAAATGTTTAATTACACTAAATATAAATATATGTTCTGAACAATTTTAGTCCAATTTTATAACTGTATCACCAAGCTGCTATGTAGATATGAGAAGTTAAAGTCAAAGGTCAAAAATGGCATTTCCTGTCAATTTTGGACAGTTTTCCATTAGAGCGAATATAAACGTATATGTTCTGAGTAATTTGAGACCAAAATATTTTTAATAGGTCTACGGGATGCAGAGATGACCATTTTGTGTTTTTTAGTAAAAAAATGTAAAAATTGAAGTTAAGGTCACAGAGGTCAAATAAGATTTTCAGTAACTATGTTTTGGGATGCCCACATTATGTTCAATCGTCAAACCAAACGGCAAATTTGTATCCACTACTGTAACATCCCCCATGTTTTTTACCCTTAGGGACTGGACTAATATGGCAGTTTCTTAATAATGTCAGTTGACCATCCAATTGGTTACTTTGTCAGTCCCTCGGTCTGTCGGTCACTTACAGTAGTATTGGAAACGACGCATATTCTTAGAATTTCCGTCTTGTAAATCTAAACAAACTGGCTCACGTTTGTTTCTAAAATATCGAGGTAGCCGGTAGGATCTCAATAAAATGTCAAGGCAATGAAACAGGGGACATACTCTCCACAGCGACTATTTTTTTTTTACATTAAAAAAGACAAAAAGAATTTTCCCCATTTTGCAGTCGTTTTCAATGTTTCGTTTACTTTTAGGATCATTTGGTCTCACGTTTTGAAAAAAAACCCAGGAAATTAGCATCTATTTTAAGTAGCTTATTTTAAGAACACCTTCCTAAACCGGTAGGCGGAAGGAAAGTGGAATTAAGCGTCTAAGTATGTAATTCGTATAACAAATAAGTGAACCCCATGCAAACTCAGTATTTTGAACAATACATACCTGGCCCAGTACCAACACCCAGTATTCTAAGTTCATCTGCTGGTTCCACATCCAACACGTTCGTAATGTGTTCAGGTATAAATCGATTAATCCAATCTTTCATGACCTCGTATCTATTCATTCGCCTACAATATTCTGAAAACGTTGATTCGTACCTCTGCGGGTCGGTCATTAATGTAACAATATTTGAAGAATTTTCCATCACTGAGTTTAAATGATAAAATTATAGGCTTTTGTTGTGAAGAAACGGTGAAGTGAAGTGAAGAAACTCTCCAACTGGTGTTTTTCCAGAGTGTTAGGTTGGAAGTGTAGGAATGACGAGGCGTTTTATCAATGATTTATGGTTATTCCTCGTTGATACTCATAAATAGATTATTGTTGTTTGATTGGTCGATTTCGTATCAAAGTAAATAATTATTGATCAATCCATAGCCCAAGGACGTAATATAATAATAATAACCGTATGATGGGGCTGAAAATGTCGGGCTTCATTTTTTTTTCACTCAAATAATGTGTCATGTCGCATTGTGAGACTTTGAAATGCATAAGTGTAATATTTTCCTAACCATGGCTGGTGAGCCGGAGTAGGTTAATCCTTCCCCGACTCCAAAACTTCAGGGTTCGATCCAGCCACAAATGCACATTAAACCATAAATAGAGACTCCTTTCACTAAAAGTGTGCCTAGTTTTGAAGCTAGGCTCCGTAGGCCTAGGCCTCGCTACGCAGAGTCACTAAAAACTGATTATATTTCTATTTTAGTAAAAAAACGTAACATAGAAACTTTAATATTTCGATATTCAATCACGGAAATAGGCCTATGTTTTATTTATGGTCTTATTTCTCATTTAGTTTAAAAACTTTTTAAAAAAAAGTAAAAAAAAACAAAAAAACGCGACGGTGATATTGGGTATTCTCTCTCAAAAAAACCGGTGATATTTTATCTTTTTTTACTTCCCAATTGCCTAAAATCATAATATAACCTTAATATATAAGGGGTATTTGTTCTAACTGAGGAATTTTGTGACTTAGTTGTGTGTTTTTCTGTTTTAGCTGATTTTTCTTAGGCCCTGTTTGTGTTATTGTGCACTGAGATCTTCGGGTCATAGACTGGCCAATCTTACCCTCAGACCAGCTCTGACTTTGACGGCTTACTTAGGCCTAAAACTTTTTGCCTGTCTTAATTAGGATCTATTTATTATGGCTTGACGGAAACCGAGCTCTACTGGTGCTAAAAGAAGGGCTACTAAGAAAGATTTACCTGAAACTCCTAGTTCTAGCCCTGTTGTTATTGGAGGAGACAGCCCATGTGGCAAATGCGATTTAGAGGTTGGGGAAAATGATGAAGCCCTTCAATGTGGTTTATGTCAGTTGTGGTTTCACTGTAAATGTCAGGGTGTCTCCCCAATTTTATATGAGAAATTATCTAAGTTGGACGCGACCAAGAAATGGATCAGTTTCACTGGTATTGTAAGTCATGTAGTAGGTCTGTTAATAATCATGTCTTTAGTGTTGAAAGTCCAGAAACAATGTGAAAAATTGGAATCTAAAGTTGACTCATTAAATAACAAAGTT
>JAOTQE010002471.1:0-11372 GCA_025631205.1 Nesometra sesokonis
CATTACCAATTGAATGACCCAAACATTACTATTAAACCGACTGACTTACCACATTACTAATGGGATGACTCAAACATTACTACTAAACCGACTGACTTACCACATTACCAATTGAATGACCCAAACATTACTATTAAACCGACTGACTTACCACATTACCAATTGAATGACCCAAACATTACTATTAAACCGACTGACTTACCACATTACTAATGGGATGACTCAAACATTACTACTAAACCGACTGACTTACCACATTACCAAATGAATGACCCAAACTCTACTATTAAACCGACTGACTTACCACATTACTAACGGGATGACCCAAACACTGATGCGCCCCTGAAAATTCCAAAGCATTTCAGGTGAATATGACAAGAAAAAAACGATCGTTTTAATAGTAAATTGTGTAAATAAAATCGAGATTTCCTCAAATTTGATGCGCGCAGGGGTGATAAACTAATCATTTTTATGGGGCCTAGTGAACTGACATTCACGACCTCATCATCGGTAATAATATTTGTATAAAAACACTCAAATCACCTTAGCCCAAGTAGGCTTCTTCCCTTGATCCCCACCGGGGCTTCGATCCTGAACACTACCACAGAGCCTTAAGCGCCCCACAGTTTTTGACATGGATCGTGCGATGGTCAGACTACATGTCTAGATCCGCCCCTAAATGGACTACCACCTTTGATGAGTGTGTTAGATCTTTTAAACAGTTTCATGAATCGTGTAAACTTTAGTTCAAATTCATTAATCTTAATAGTATGGTCGTTTCATAAAATTACCTGGAAAAAAGTTAACAAAGGTTTCTTGGTATCAATCGAACCGCAAAAATATACTTTTTCAAATAAAAAGGTCCTTTTTTGTCCTGCCTGGGGAAAAAAGTTATAGGCCTTTTACAGAGACGCCATTTTGAATTTTAAGATGGACGAGGCACTGCATAGAACATGGACATGTTTGGTATCAAACTATAAGTTATTTTACACAGATCATTTCTTTCCACTGCACCTATATTGAAAAATGAACATTTGAAAAGATTTTAGCCATTGAAAGGTGTTAATTTGGTAAAGGATGTCAAAGGTCAAATAATTATCTTTTGATAACTATCATAGTGTTTGGTATCGTTTTAAAGCTTAAGTGATGCGAATTAATAAATTGCATGACACCCATTGTATATAATTGTTGAGATGATGATTGTCCACCTATGTCTTTTTATGTTACCCCTATCTCAAAAACTCAACATGTTAATCTTTTTCGACAATATATAACCTTTTTACTTTTTCTGATGGTATTAATTCCCTGTGGGCTTAATAATAAAATATAGGCTATCAAATAACTTTTAGACTATCATGCTTGACTTGTTTTATGATTAAGACAATAAAGCATCTTAAAGTTATCTTGATCACACAAAAATGCATTTACTTTCTAAATGATGAAATAAGTTTTGTTGTAAAGGTAAAGTGTTAGCCTTTTATATGCAGTTTCATGTGATGAATTCCTATGATCCTGATATCATTCTACACATATGATTATTTATATTTTAATATTAATCACATAACAGCCAGGCCGTTAATAATACCATATAATTGTCAAAGATCACATAATGTCGAAAAATATGAAAGTTTCATGTTTTGGGGTATGGTTAGTATAAATAGCCTTTAGTGCAGTTTTAACTGATCAATACCCTTGATCTTGGTATTATTATAAATATTACTTGGTTTTTCATATTTTAATATTAAATTTACATCAATGGGTTTATTAATAACATCATAAAATCTCAAAATGTCATATATTGTTGACAAAATAAAACTGTTAGATTTTGAGGTAAGGGTATTCTGGTCGTATCTTTTTATTTATTTCATTCACATCCAACAGCGTAAACGCCAATTACAGGATGGATATACTATATCATGCTTATAAACTAAGACTCATTACGAGGCTTAGGGAGTGGCGTTGTTGTCGTGAGAATAATCCTGACGCTTGGTCAGGATTGAACCCAGGACCTCGGGATTGGTAGGCAAGCACATCAACCACCAAGCTACAGCGCCACTATCTTAAAGATTTGCCTTTAGTATCATTCTAAATATTACTTGATTTCCATATTATAATTTTAAGCTTACAATAATTGGTTAATTAAAAACAGCATTAGTCAAAAATCCAAGTATTTTTGAAAAAAAAAAATGTTGGTATTGAGGATAAGGATAATATAAATACTATAATAACCATAAAGTAGCTATGTCATTAAGCCCATGACCATTGATTAATTCATAACATCACAAAGAATCAAAAAGTCACACAATGTCATAAACAATGAAATTTTGAGTTTTTGGTGTATGGTTAATATAAATAGCCATAGGTGCAGATTTAGGTGATATTTTCTTCATTCTAAATAGTAATAATATTTAATTGATTATATTTTGATATTCAAATCATATTAATTGGATCATCAATGACATAAGGGATTAATACCTAGGTCACATAAAGTCAAGAAAGAAAACAAGTCAAGGTTTGGGACAAGGATATTATAGCCAAAGTAGCTAAAGTGCAGTTTTAAGTGATCAATTCCTTTGATTTTGTTACTATTATGAAAACTGTGTGATTTATAATATTAAACTCTAGGTTATTAATGATACCCTCAATTGTTTCATATTGTTGAAAAATATAAAATTTTCAAGTTTTGGGAGGGATAATATAAATAGCCATAACCGTAGTTTGAAATGGTCAATATGCTTGATCCCAATATCAGTCTAAGTATTACTTGATTTCCATACTTTAAAATTATGCTCATAAACATTGGTTGATTATGACATAAATGTCAAAAAGTCATTTATTGTCGAAAAGGAAACACTATTAGGTTTTGGGATAGGGCTAGTATAAAAAGTCATAAGTGCAGTTTTATATGGTTGATAACATCAGAAAATGTAAAAAGATTACATTGTCTAAAAAGATAAATTTGTTTGAGTTTTTAAATAGGGATAATATAAATAGCCATAGCTGGGCAATCATCGTCTCAATATTTATATATGTTTATTACAAATTATTAATTAACAACATTACATAAGCTTTAAAATGATACCAAACACTATGGTAATAATCAAACATTAATTTGACCTTTGACCTCTTTTAACCAAGTAACGAAATTAAATGTCATTTACCTCTATAAATATGCATTTTTTAATGGGTGTCATAAAATTATTTAGCATCACGTAAGCTTTAAAATAATACCAAACACTATGGTAGTGTTCAGAAGATAATTATTTGACCTTTGACCTCATTTACCCAAGTAACACCTTTAAATGGCTAATATCTCTTCAAATATACATTTTTCAATATAGTTGTAATGTAATTAAATGATGTGTGTACAATTACCTATCATATGATATCAAACATGACCAGGTTCTATGCAGTAAGGGTGCCATATTAAACTTGAAAATGGCGTCTCATAAAATGGCCTATAACTTTTTTCACCAGGGAGGACCAAAGAAGACCCTTTATATTTTAAAGATTATATTTTTGCGGTTCGAATTACACCAAGAAACCTTTGTTAACCTTTTTCCCGGTAGCCCCTGACTTTTACTTTCAACGACCGCACTATATGGTAATAATCAAACACTAAGTTGATCTTTGACCTCTTTTAACCAAGTAACAACATTACATGCCATTTATCTCTATAAATATGCATTTTGAATGGGTGTTTTAGAAATTATTAATTAGCATCACTTAAGCTTTAAAATGATACCAAACACATACGGTAATTATCAGAAGATAATTATTTGACCTTTGACCTGCTTTACCCAAGTAACACCATTAAATGGATAATATCTCTTCAAATATACATTTTTCAATATAGTTGTAATGAAATGAAATGATCTGTGTACAATTAGCTATCATATTATATCAAACATGACCATGTTCTATGCAGTAATGGTACCATATTAAAATTCAAAATGGCGTCTCTTAAAACTTTTTTCCCCAGGGAGGACCGAAGAGGACCCTTTTTCTATATTAAAGAGTATATTCTTGCGGTTCGATTGATACCAAGAAACCTTTGTTAACTTTTTTTTCCGATAGCCCCTGATTTTTACTTTCAACGACCGTACTATGAGGTATAGTTAACTCATATACTAATTGTTTTTTTTTACTAGTTGTTATATGGATATGAATTCCGAAATAAAAAGATGAATCAATGAAATGAATAAATAACTCCTTGGTTTCAATTATCGTTTTACTTCTTTTGCAGGAGCAATGGGTATAACTTGGTCAATTATCTTTATACTGATTAGCCATGAAAGTCCATCAACACATCCTACTATTTCAATAGAGGAAAAGAATTACATCTTAGAGAGCATTGGCGAAAAAGCAACAACAACAAAGGTTTGCTAATCACTATTTTTATAATACATGTACACACAAAACGAATTTGAAATTACAATCAACCATTTTAAAACATGGAATCGGTGTTAATGAATTGACCCTGCGCTGAATGCGCAACAAAAATTCGGTTTGAATTTTGGTTTGAATCAGCCATGAATCAGCTATGAACACACATGTTCTCAAAATCATTATTATCGTTGGCGTTGCTACTGCTGCCTGGGTGTTGTCCCTATACCTATTTCGGATAATTAATTTCCTGATATATTTTAACCATATCCGTATTTCAGTTGTCGAGAAATCTTCAAGATATTTTCAAGATCTGCCCACGTTGAGCTAAGTAGTAAAGCTTTGGATACTGATTATTTATGTGACGGTGTAATGTAACATTAATTGCAACTAATAATTCAAAATAAATTACACAATAATATTCACGTAGTTTAGTGTAATTTTTAATTAGCATGTAAATCCTTTCACAACCACGGGCTAACTGTCACCTTTCCCATGTTTCTATCATAATACTGGATGGGAGGCTGCTCGATTGTAAGGGGTTACTCCCAGATTAATATACATTAAATTACGCACAATGGAGTCATGAAGTATTAGCTTTTATACATATTACCCAAGGACACATACAAGAAAGAAATTTGAATTTCCGACCACAACTTTCAATCAGGTATAAAATGGCGTAAGACAAGTTATACGTGAGTTGAAATTATAATAATAACAACAATATCTTACACAGTACTTTACATAGTTTTTTTTAATAACTTTGAACATGAAATAACTTATTATTCAGAAAGAATATGAAAAGACTACCCAAAGTGAAAGTGTTGACGGGATAGCTAACAGTCTTGGGGATAATTAATACGTTTCTGAGAATTCACAAATATTGTTATAGCGCTGCTTAATGCCAAGGTGAATTGAGTATACATTACGTCACTGATCTACTCTTAAATGCCGTTAGTACATTAAGATATTTCATGTATATATTTAATATGAGGAAATCAAGATTGTTCATGATAGGACACGACAGACATTGATATGAACTGATACCTTGTAGATTATAAATAAAATACAACTATCTCATGAGGATCCGTATTGCCAGTTTACAATTTATAGCGACTTGATGTTCGTCATATAGTTATTCCCTTATCAACTGTTCTATCACGCATTAATCGACATTCAAGACCGATCATATTCTATTCGACGTAGAAGGTCTTTTCCAAGAGACGAAGAATTCTCTAATACTCTGCAGTGTAATTAATGTATTGATTTTGGATTATATATCTTTTTAAAAATGTATTGTAGGGGCCTACTCCAAATTTAAAGTTAAACTGATGTTCGGAGAAAGCCTTTAAATGCAAAACATTGACAAAATTATACTTACCTACTGTATATTGTTTTCAATAGTAACAAATGACTACTTTACTGTAACTCCTTAAATAGTCTAAGCAGGTCTAAGAATGCAACATTTGTGTATTGGTGGTAAAAATCAGTTGTTGCTACTGGTACTGCAATTATCACAATCATCACCATCACCGGCGTCGTCACCGTCATCATCATCATCATCATCATCATCATCAACATCATCGTTATCATCATCATCATCATCATCATCATCATTATTATTGTTATCATTTTACATAGGCCTATCATTTTACCACTCCTGTGTGTACCGGTATGCTTTTCTATTTATTTATAGTAGCCTATGTTATCATTTTTCATATCATGTCAATTTGACACCACTTGTTGGTGTGTTTTCTTAAAATTATTCATATGTTATTACTTTAAAAATCATTTCAGTTTGGCAGCACTCCTTGGTGTATGTTTTTTAAATCAATGCCTGTGTACGCTATCATTGTAGCAAACTTTGCAAGAAGTTGGACCTTTTATTTATTTCTTACTGGTCAGCCTTCTTATTTGGAAGAAGTTTTTCATTACGAAATATCGAAGGTAAATTCAATATCTAAGAAAATTAATTCTATTATGACTAAGTATTGTATAATACAGTATTACAGTGAACAAACTAAGGTATGATAACATAGCCTTTGCAGTGATTAAGAATTTGGGAGTGAATCGGCAGGTTTTAATTGGTAAAAGAACATGCGCAGTTGTTGGAACCGTGAGGAGATTCATAATGATGGGTGATCGCTACAGTCTGCTAACCCGTGTATTAGAATTCCAACTAATCGATTGATTAATGCAAAATTGTACAAAAATGGTTGTGGTGATGAAACAGACTAGTGTCTATCTGTGAATGACTTACATGACCCTCAGAGACTTGATGTCTCTTAAGAATGTCTACTGATTGATTTACGACCAACTAAAACATTATTAGAATGTTTAACTCGTATTTACTTTCTACTGATGTATTCTAAATGAATGAAGAATTTAGTTATGAAATATAACATTTATTCTCATATTATAAATAGTATGGACGAGGATCGTGCATTTGCATTACGCACTCAATACATCCATTAATGTAACTTACAGAACTAATTGAACTATGCCTCCACTCATTAATACTTATAGACAGATAGTTTATGGATAAAATACTGATTATTTTTACAACTGGATTTCCATTTAACTTAAGGAAATATTAAATTTCCAAATAGTATTATTCTAGTTATGTATTTATAATTATTATTTAATACTTTGATTTGGTTAGGTTGGTGTACTATCTGCACTGCCTCATCTGGTTATGGCCATCATTGTTCCTCTTGGTGGACAACTGGCGGACTTCCTTCGACGTCGACAATTAATGACAACAACAACCGTCCGCAAATTATTTAACTGTGGTGGTAAGCTTTTTAATTTAGATCTGAATAAAAAAAGCAAACCGAAATTCTAATTAAGAAATGTTCTAAACTGAACTAAGCGACCGAAGCATAGTGACCACCAATACAATAATGAACAGATATTATTCAGAATCCCCTGTTAAATTTAAAACCAATTGGATTATTCGAACTTGAAGAATATATTAAACGTAATGGAAATCGATGGGCAAACGGTCCGACAGACAGATCGACTAGCTAGCCAGCCAATGGGATGACCAAATCACAAGAACAATTTACCAAAAACATCTTGCACATTCCAAACGAATTGAACCATCAGCACTTGGAAGAAAAACTTTACAAAACAGCATAAAAAATGACAAACTAGTCAACTGAATGACCAACAAGTATATCCGACAATATGACGCGGAAAACTGCGCACACTGCAACTGAAAGAAAGTTAATCTTTCGTTACTATGTACCTGCGTTGAAGCATCAGGCCATTATTAAAGTGATCTAGACCTTGACAAGCTGTAGTAGTTACCAAAGGTTCGTACACCGGACACTACCACAATATTTTTCCAACCAAACCGAGCTAATAGCCCTATTCTCCAACCGTTTAAAGATTCAACCAATTAAGATCAGAGTGCAGCTTCTGATCCAACTATACAAGCGACCTACTGATTTATTTCAATTTGAATGTTAAATTATTAAATGTTGATAATTAATTGTTCCATATCTTGTGGATATTTAAATTGATACCCATATAAGGCAGGTTATTATAAATGTTATATGCAATGAACAAAATACCAACAGTCACAACGACAGACCGACAGACATTTTTGAAAAGCTGTTTGTAGAGACGATTTTCAGGGTCTAAAACAAATTTCCAGGAATCTGTTTGCTAATAAACCAATATCACTATTAGTACCATAATTTAAGGAAACCTAAATACAGTATTAGACTTAATGGAGGACTATCCAAACAAGAGCGACCGCTTACCAAGTCCGCGCTTTCAATGGGATTTTAGAGTGTAAAAGCCGTCTTCCATTAATTAATGTACCAGTAGTGGATTTATTCACATTAATAATGTAAAGATATATTGCTAGTTTTGACAAGGCAGTTTGGAAGAGAAAATTAGCTAAATACAAGTTTAAATATTTAGAATTTTCACATACTAATTTTGTCTAAACGTGCATAGGAATAAGGTTTGAAAAAGAAACATTAATTATTGTGTTGCTCGCAGCGGGAATCGAACTCATAACCTTCGCTTTATTAGAACGATCGTGTTAAACAATTACGTTAACCGCCGCGCCACTAAAGCGTATGATACCTCCAGTTCTTTTTTAGAGTTATAGTTATTATTTACTGCTCCCAGTGAAACGCGTTTTTAGTTTCAGGGAACAGGGGAACAGGGGAAGGGAGGGAAGTTTTAGGGAACACCTGGGGTATAACCTTAAAAAGGGGCGATAAACCTTGTTAGAAATGGAGTCTAATTGATGTGTACAAAATTTCATTAAAATCCGTTCAGGACCGGCGCCGCTGGACGCTTTTAACTTTATGGTCACAAATACAGTCCCAACAACAAGAGCGACCGCTCACCAGGTCCGCGCTTCCCTTGCAATTGCGGGATGTAAATGCATTCTTCAATTATTAATGACTCTAGCACTAGGCCGCGTCACATATGTAACGTTTTATGTTTTTTTTAAAGATCTTGCAGGAAAAAATGAATAGTAGACAAGCAAATTTAAATACAGTATTGGAATGTTCATTCGAACAAAACTAAACTTTGTAACTAAATAGCCACACCCTACTTTGTTGGGACTCGAACCCAGTGACCTTCGCTCTTGTAGAACCGTAATGTTAAACAATGTCTTAACCAACCAATCTCCTCATGTGCTTTTTGAAATTAACCGTATTTTCTGGGTCTAGGGGGCACCTTGGGGTGTAACTTAAAAAGAGCGATGAATGTTTGTTGGGAATGGGGTCTAATTTATGTGTACAAAAATTCAAGCATGTCCGTTCAAAACTGGCGACGTTGGACGCTTTTAAAATTATGGTCGCAACAACACCACCATCACCACCACCACCAACACCACCAACACCAACAACAAATGAGTGAGGTTCTAAGATCCGCGCGGACCTAATAATAACAAGCGACAGAGTAAGTATAGAGATACCATGAGGCATCTAAAAACATGACAAAGATGTTTCTACGACCCAGAACAGTCAATTTGTTTTAGTAGAAAATCGAGTTTAAACTGGATAATCAAATATTACGAGTACTGAATTAGTACTTTTAAAATATATTGTTTCGATTTTGAAGGCTATTAAAATTTGTTTGTGGTTGTTGCACTTAGGGTTCGGTGGCGAGGCACTATTTCTACTCATCACCGCCTATGCAAGAGGCGCTAAGATGGCCATTATTTGCATGACCATAGCTGTTGGGTCCAGCGGCTTTGCTATTTCAGGTGAGAACATCATGAATTTAATGATTACGTAAGCGTATTTTGGGATCAAAATAAAAATTTCTCTTTTGTTATATTTCCTAGATGTTCTAGAAAATGTGCCACTTGTCGATTACAGTAGCCCAAATTACTTATCACCTCATTTCAACATACTATTAACTTTAGATTATTGACTATTTTGATAGAATTTTTAAATTAATCTGTGTTTCATCATCTAGCATAATTTAAAACAATATGTTGCCTAATTTTGATTTTCGTTTCCGGTTAAAACTTTGGACGGATGTCTCCAAAATACTATTGGCTATGCCACTCACAGTGCCACTCAAAGTATTATATGCACATCTTCACATGATTTTAACCATAATCTTTCAAGAAAACGAATACTTGCATACGTATACTTACTTGTCAAAAGTCGGGTTTCCTTAATTTGGGGATTTCCCAGGATTAAAACAAACCTAGTCTCTTAAAGTATTAAGCCTACGTCTAAAATTAGCAAATTTCACTATTTTATTATTGATTCGTATGAATATAATGACGGTGAATAAGCATCAAAATTATTCATATTGAAATATTACTTAGAATATGTCAGTATTAATAATTAACTTCAGGCTAATGCATAATTAATAAATAAATACATGCTAACCTGTTTAATCTTTAATACTGTTTATTTAAATATTTATGACGTGCGTCATTAAAACGTAATTAATACTAAATGGGTAACAGCTGGCAGGGAAAATAATTTGCAGGGCAAATCACAGTATTAAAATAAAGAATTGTTGAATTTTATAAGAAATTTCATAACCTTAATTTATTGTTATGAGAGAACATACCTGGTTGGAGCTCTATAATATTTTCCTCGGGGAAAATTGCATTTTGAGTAGGTTCCAAGCAAATGTATTGTATGACATGTAGAAGTTATTGGATGTATATCATATTTCAAATTTGTTGGAATTTAATATGATCTATTTTATACCTGTTTTATTACAGGTTTCAATGTTAACCATTTGGATATAGCTCCACGCTATGCCAGTATATTGATGGGAATCACAAACTCAGCTGGTACCTTAGCAGGTATCTTATGCCCATTAATAACGACAAACATCACCAAGGATAAGGTATGTAACTACTAACTGTATGACCACGATGGCGGGAGTGTACTCATTGGCCTCCATAATGTACTTAACCAATATTCCATGCGCTGGAGGGAGTCATCTGGATAACTCCACCCTCCCCATTTCCAATCTCTTAACTATATTTTTCTAACAGTTTGTTATATTATACATACTTTTATTATTAGCATTGAAATAATTGAGACTTGCTACTGATTTTAGTCTTTTGTCCGGGAATAATATTGCATGTATTATGGGGTGGGGGAAATTCAAAATCTTTGATTACTTTCTATTGTAATCATAACAATTCAAATGGCACATAAAAATGTTCGTACAGGTGTTGATTAACCCTATCGGATGGTACTGTATATATGTCTTCAAATGATTCCAACCCAAACATATAATATAAGAATATTCAATAATACATACTGGTAGGCAATTAAACATTAAGTGCTGGTGGGAAAAAGTTTAATGACTACTTCCAGTTCATTTGCTATGTAGCGTGGGTATAGTAAAATATTTTTGCGAAAAAAAGAAAACATAAAACATTATATATATATATATTATATATATAGATAAACGGAATTGGGTCAATGCCCATGAAAACGAAAGACGGCCATATATTGCGAAATTTAATAATT